>ML789569.1:126310-150277 GCA_009831015.1 Picea engelmannii
TGCTAAGAGAACATCAACTCTATGCCAAATTTAGCAAGTGCGACTTTTTCCAGAAGCAAATACATTACTTGGGCCATGTCATATCTGAAGAGGGAGTAGCAGTAGATCCTGACAAGATCAGGTCTATCATGGAATGGCCTACCACAAAGGACGTTTTGGATATCATATCCTCCATGGGCTTAGCAGGATACTATAGGAGATTTATAAAAGGATTCTCCAAGATTGGTTGTCCAATCACCGCCCTCCAGAAGAAGGGAGCAAAATTCACATGGACACAAGAATGTGAAGAAAGATTTAAATCCTTGAAACACCTTATGACCCATGCACCTGTGCTGAAGATCGTTGATCCCGAAAATGACTTCCTCGTGTGCATAGATGCCTATAAGGAAGGGCTCAGAGGATTCCTTATGCAAGGAGGAAGTGTAGTCTGCTATGAATCCCGAAAATTGAATGAGCATGAAGTCAACTATGTGACCCATGATCTAGAGCTGGCCGCCATAGTGCACACCTTAAAAATGTGGAGACATTACCTCATGGGAAGGAAATTCGTACTTATGACAGACCACTGTGGATTGCGATATATGTTTGACCAACCAAAGGTCAATGCCATACAAGCTAGGTGGATGGCCCTCCTTAGTGAGTTTGATTTTGAAATCAAACATGTTAAAGGAAAGGAAAATAAGGTGGTCGATGCCCTTAGCAGAAGTATGAAAACAATTCACCTGGTAGCGGTGAGCACTTGCGAGACGAATGTCAAAGAAAGAGTCAGGAATGCACAAGAAATAGACACATTCTTCCAGACCATGACCTCGTACCTGGAGCAAGAACCCACAGGAATAAAGTATGAAGGCTACCAGATGATAGATGGAGGTCTGCTAACTTACAGAAATAGATTGTATATTCCAGATTGTGACGACTTGAAGAGGTTCATAATGGATGAACTACATAAAAGACCATATAATGGTCACCCGGGATATCATAAGATGATCACGACCACTAGGAAACAATTCTATTGTCCTGGGTTAAAGAAGGACATAGCTAAATATTTAGCTAAGTGTTTAGAATGCCAACAGGTTAAAGAAGAACACCGACACCCAACAGGATTATTACAACCTCTACCAATCCCGGAATGGAAGTGGGAAACCATTTCCATGGACTTCATCACCGGATTACCAACATCGACCAAACAAAATGACTCCATCATGGTAGTGGTGGATAAATTGAGCAAGTCCACCCATTTTATCCCCATCAAATCGACTTGCAAGGCAATAGATATTGCCAACATATTCATGAAGGAGATATTCAGGCTACATGGTATGCCTAAAGAGATCATGTCTGACAGAGACATGAAATTTACTTCCAACTTTTGGAAATCCTTGATGGTTGGTATGGAGACCAAATTACTGTTTAGCATAGCCTATCATCCTCAAATCGATGGATAGACGGAAAGAGTGAACTAAATATTAGAAGACATGTTAAGGATGCATGTAATGCATCAATCCAAAAAGTGGGAAGACTACATGCCACTGGTGGAATTCGCCTACAACAACGACTACCAAGAATCCCTGAAGATAAGTCCTTTCGAAGTCCTCTATGGTAGGTCGTGCAACACTCCAGTCAGTTGGAGTAACCCCGTAAACAGAATTACTATTGGACCCGACATGCTGAAAGAAATGGAACAACAAGTGATTCAGATAAAACAGAACCTGAAGGTCACTTAGAACAAACATAAAAGTTACGCCGATCGAAAGAGAACTCCAAGAGAATTCAAGACAAGAGACCACGTATATCTCAGAGTTAGGCCCAGGAAGAGTTCCCTGAGGATGGGATCTTGTGCCAAGTTGGAACCTTGGTATTGAGGACCCTTTGAAGTTCTAGATAGAGTGGGACCTGTAGCCTATAGGCTAGCACTTCCTCCCACAATAAAAGCACATAATGTTTTCCATGTTTCATTATCGAAGAAATATGTACAGGATTCTAATCATATAATTGACTGGTATGTGATCCAGGTGGAACCGGAGGGAGAATTCCTACCATAACCTCAATGCATACTGGACAAAAAGGAAACCCCACTCAGAAACCGAACCATTGCACAGGTCAAGGTGCAGTGGAAACATTTTGGCCCAGATGAGGCTACTTGGGAAATGGAAGATGCCATGAAACATGCATATCCAATTTTGTTTACTTTTGTACATACACGTCATATTGATAGATAGAACATCGAGGATGATGTTCCTTTAAGGGGGAGGGAATTATAACACCCTGTTTCCCCCAGTCTGTAAAAATAACTATATTAGCCAAGAACTATGGCAAACACAAAAGATGTGAATGTTTGATTTGACGAACCTTTGTATCGAAGGTCAATGAATGTAAATTATGTTATGATTATGTTTTGCATGACTGTTGGGAGGGTGATGTGCTAAAAGAGACCACGATGGCTAATGAGAGGTGGTGGAAGGGACCTGGAATGGTTGCGCTAACTTCCACCACACCAGTACCGTACTGGTTTTTACTTGCTCAAAGATCAAAGCAACTCTCTGACCCTTGAATGGATTTCCCGTCAGATAGGTAGGTGGGGAGGCTCCTCAAGAGTTAATGAGGGGATGGGGGTGAACCACCTATCCGTAATAGCCCCCAGACCTGACCACGGATGGGGAAATTTGCGCCACACGCAATCTACAGAGAAAAAGGCAAGAGAGGAAGTGTGGTAAAAAAAAATGGAAAAAGAGGGAAGAGCAAGCGCAACAGACATCGCAGAAGAAAACCGAGAGAAACTCAAGAAATACAGGGAGTTCTGAACAGAGGAGAAGGAGAGTAAACTTTGTCCTTGACTTCCGTTGAGCCGGAAGTAGGAGACTAAATCTCGAGCATCATGGTCTAGCTCGGGGGTGGCTAGTGGTAAATCCATTTGGAGTCACTGAGCCTACGGTTGGGTGGAAACGAGCGCCCCTCTCAGTAGTCGCATCACACCTGGTGTTTTTTTTTTCTGATAAGTGTTTATATCTCGTATATTGAATTGAATGTAATGGACACATGCTCATGTTTGTACACTCATAAATGATTTCTGTATAGAAGTGTTTGCCTGGTGTTTTGATCAGAAATAATGGATGAATGCTTATACTTATATGACCATAATCGGTTTATGTATAGAATGAATAAGTTCATATTACGAGTCCGTTCCCTTGAGATTTGTCCCATTTACTTGACTCACGCTATGCCCTGGTTTGATTTCCCAAAGGCACCTCCTTCCGGGAAGTTCCCTCGCATTCCAGAGCCGGAGTGAGTTCCTTGAAAGGACTACCGTTTTAGTAAACATACGAGCTTACTTCACCCCTGTCATAGAGTTTATAGCTCGGTAATTTAGGAAGGCCTTTCAGTTAGGTCACCAAGCCTGGGGATAATTACCCAAGAACCGGTTGAAGGATTTTGTGATCTAAGTCTAGAAACCTTGTACAAGAGAGAGTGTTTCCCTCAGGTTTTCGGTGCTTCATCATTTCAGCACCTGGGAAACCCAAGGGAAAGTTCCCTTGTATTCGCTAGTCGCGAAATCCTGGTATGCGAAATCCTGAATCGGCTTAAGCGTGAATGGGTTTCGGCATTTCGACACTCGAGAAACCCAAGGGCAAGTTCCCTCGTGTTCACCAGTTGCGAAATCCCAGTATGTGAAATCCCGAATCGGCTTAAGCGTGAATGGGTTTCGGTGTTTCGGCACCTGGGAAACCCAATGGTATGAACCCCACGTCTTCGCAAGTTGCGAAATCTTGGTACGCGAAATCTCGGTATGTGAAACCCCGAAGCGGTGTAGTGTGAAAGGATTTCAACGTTTCGGCACCTGGGAAACCCAATGGTATGAACCCCACGTCTTCGCAAGTTGCGAAATCCCGGTACGTGAAATCATGGTATATGAAACCCCAAAGCAGTGTACTGTGAAAGGATTTCGACGTTTCGACACCCGGGAAACCAAAGGGTATGAACCCCTCATCTTCGCAAGTTGCGAAATACCGGTACGCGAAATCTCGGTATGTGAAACCTCGAAAGGTAGAATGTCAGGATTTAATCCAAGCCATTGATCAAGTCGACGATTTGTTAGACCCTTTCGGGTTTCGGCATTTCGAAAGACAGAGAACAGGGGAACGTTTTCATCACGATTCCCCGAATCGCGAAAGCTAGAAGAGCTTTTCTTGTAAGGCCTATGGTCATAGCCAATGATCAGATGGGGGAGGATAAGGGAAGGGAGGGTCTGCGCCAGGCCCCATAGAAATTCGGGGATTCTGTTCCTCGAAGAAAAGACAAAAAGAAAAAGAAAAATCTTAGTTGTCGTAGTGGGTGTGTGACAAACAACCTAAGGAGGAAAAACTTAAACACAAGATCCTATTGAATTCAAATCTCAAAGAAACTGAAAGAAATTATAACAACACTATAATCAAACATTCATCATAATACAGTGACAACAATTCATGTGAATCAGTCATTCATGAACTCTCTCAGTATCAGAGACAAATAAGATGGGGTAAGAAAGCTGACTTAGATTAATCAAGAAGTCTCAAATCAAGTACATAACCAGAGAGCCAATGTTCTTCATCAAAATATTACAATAGTAGGGAGCCTAGCTCAACCATTTGATCTTAACAAAATATCAAAACTACCTACTTATACTCAGAACTATCTACAACCACCAAGGGCGTGATCGGACCTCTGCATTTAAAGTTTTCATTCGGTGCCTGCTCTATCAGACTGTGTAGGCCTTCTCATGTCAGACGCGAGCTCGCCTCAGTTATGTGTTTTGCAGGAAAATCCGTCCAGAAGGAAACTTTGGATTGCCAATCTCCACTCACGGTCATCCTCTGCCTGCTTTCCATTTATGGGATGAGACGAGGTCTCAACCACCGCCACCATTTCCATTAACTACCTTCATCAGGATCGAGACAAGGCTTGACACCCATGAATGTTCTAGGTGGTGCCCATGACTTCTTCAAGCAATCCCGGTGCCTTGAGGCCACGAAGATATTCTTCAATGACCAATACGATCCCTTTCGGCCTTTGGCGCAACTCCTCTCCATCGCTCGATTCTGCATGCGACCTCGGGCCATGACCTCTTCCTCGGAACTCCACCTCGTCCGACTCCACGCGATGGGTGTGAACCTTTCCTCCTGTCATCGCCTTCCACATGACCTTGGGCTGTGACCCTGGGCCCAATTCCTGGGCACTTCGTGATTTCGCACTTCGCAAACTTGCGTCGTGATCCATGCTAAAACCTCTGATTTTCCAAACCGTGAATCCCCTGATCTGTTGCCACGTGCCCCTCTGGTTGGACAACCCAGATCCACTTTGCGCTTTGCGAAGTTTTCTTTTGCCTCTTTTCGAGACTCCCCAGAGTCATTTCCACAAACCCTCTAATCGACTACCACCTGTCCCCTTAATATCTACGGTCCAGATCTAATCTTCCTTTGACTTGTGACTTCGGGCTTCGGCCACTTCGACACTTCGGGCTTCGGCCACTTCGACACTTTGAGCTTTGGCCCTTCGAGACTTCGACCTTTTGACGAACAACTTTAACAATATTCCAAACTCCCGACTCCCGTGCTAATTTTCCATCGTTGAACTCTCTCGATGAGATCTACGGTCCAAATTTAACCTTTGCTCGACCTTGGGACTTTAGACCTTTTGCTATGGCACTATACTTCGCGTACTTTTGGAATTCTGCATGCCCACGTGCCATCGATCTGATTTTCCTGATATATCTTCGTCGTTGAAAGATAAGCTTGTCTGCTTGCTTTGTATTTTAAGCCCAAAATGGACTTCTATGAAAGTTGCGCTTTGTGCTCAAGGATGATACCTGCGCAAGCAAAGGACTGGGTTGCCCTGCGACCTTTAGACAACTTTATGTGATATCACAACCTAGATTACTTAACTTTTAACATTTACATATTAATTAACTTTTTACATTTTAAAATAACATGGCACCTACTACTTTTTTACTAATATGTTTTCTATTTTTTCTTACACTTGCCTTGTTGTAACATTTCACAACCTGGCATGGACAGGAGTGGAAATAAGTAGCTTTAAATTTGTACTTCATTTATGAAATAATTTTCAGGAAGTGGCATGCAGTTACACTATCAAACCTAGAGTGGTGAGGACTGCAAAAAACTACATTTCAATTTTTACATTTACTTGACTTATGAAATAATTAGGGTGTGTCCATGTGTGGTAACTTTTGAGAGGAGTGGGAAGAAATGAATTGTGCGGAGATTTCCATCACCTGACAGGAAGGGGAGTGGTAACAAATATGGCATATGAGTCGTGAATAGATTAATATGAGTAAATAAGTTATAATTCCATTCGTATATGCATGCTATTACACATCATGAGAGGAGAGATGATGAAATTGTTTCTTGCTAAGACTACTATTGCGCATCAGGAGAGGAGAGAGGAAGTTGATCATAAATTGTTTCTTGCAAAGACTGCAAAAATTACATTCCATTCAAGCATTCAGGTACAAACATATCTATTATTTATATATTGATTAGGTACAAACATATATATTATTTATATGTTGATATGTTTTTCTTTAGAATTGTTGTGCTTTTCAGTTCATTCAAATTTACTAGCAAATTAGGCTTGTGCCCTTTCATTCAGTACATTCAGATTTTATATTTCAGATTTATATGCATTCATATTTTATAATTCAACCCATGCCCTTTAATTCATATTTGATAATACATATTTGCATGCATTCATATTTTATAATTCTGCCTGCATTTGGATTTTCAATGCATTCATATTTTATAACTCAGATTTTATATGCATTCATAGTTTCCCATACCTTCCACCTCATGAGCACATGGGGTCTCAACATTTACATTTATTCCTAAACTTTTAAATCGAAGATACATGATTCACAACTCCAAAATCATGCTTTTATGGCCTAACCTTGTTAATGGAAGTCTACCCTATTTTATGGCGTACCATGCTCTCAATATATTCCAAAGTGATAGGCCTTTCCAGATCACAGTGCCTAGAGAATTTCCTCGGACAACTTTGTCAATCTATAGTGATAGGCCTTTCCAGATACCAATGCCCAGAGCATTTCCTCAATCAGCTTTGTCGTGTCCCCTTCTTTATTTCCTTCTTCAAAAACCCCACCCCAAAAGTCTAGTTGGCTTCCATCCTAAGTATACAATAACAAACCAACAACCTAAAACTCACAAAAACAAAACAAGAACTTACAAGTCGGAGCCAAAAGTCAATTCCCATAACAATGAATTAAAATAGACAACGATGCCTTTCCTCCCACCTCCTCTTGCAACACCAGGAATTAGTATCCCTAGAAAAAGAGAGCCATAGCCCCAAATACCATTTCCAAGGATATGTGATGTAGCACACCACTTCTTTTTTTTCCAAGTGAAAATTGCTCCAATTTATATAAAGTATAAATTTTTTACAAAGTATTACATCCCGCAATTGCCGAAGTGCTGAAAACCCCCCCACAGGGCGAGATCAATACTAGTGCTCAGGAATGTGCCGAGAGGAGAAAAACAAACAACAAATAAAAAGGACCTTACGAATAGACCAAAAACCTAAGGAGTATAAGTAACTCCCATCATTCAAATACATTTAAAGTTGTGATAGGACTCTCTATCCCACCATCTCTATGGAATACCGAGAGTCTGCCCACTGGCTCCTTTAATGCCCTTTTTGAGAGRGCATCCGCCTCTTTATTTTGCAATCTTGGAATATGCTGAAAGTTGATGTCRGCAAAAGATTTGGAGAGCTCCATCGTTTTAAATTTCCAGCTATCAATATGGACTGATTGGAGCTTGGACTTGCRAGAAATCCAATCAATGATAATGCGCGAGTCCCCTAGAACAAGAAGGTGGCTTATGGACCAGCAGGAGGCGAGAAAGAGGGTCGCCCATAAGCCCAAAAGCTCAGCTTTATTGTTTGTGCCTTCGCCACAATTTAAGAACCACAATGTAATCCTATAGGGATGGGTTTTGAAGAAACCCCCCGCCCCACAACAACCACCCCTGGACCTAGCCGCCCCATCGAAACATGCTACTGTGCATCCATCCTGCAAATTTATGACGCTGTCTTTTAGTTTTGGGAGTAAATGAGGGGAATGTTTCCAATTGAAGGTAATCAACACCTTTTGGATCACGTCTTGTATAGAGGGAGAACAAGAATCAAAGGTAGCTCTGTTACGGGCCTTCCAAATTTTCCAGGAGACAAGAGCTGGTAAAGACTTTGGAGCCGCTTTTTGTGCCAGCCAGCTTGTATAACAATCCGAGAGATAGGTGCCACACCAGGTTGAAGCCAGCGAAAGATAAAAGAGCACCTTTGACCAAACCAAACGAGTGAATGGACAATGGACTAGCAGATGATGAATGTCTTCGGAATCTTTGCAACAGAGGAGGCATATGCCCGGCCCCTCCCATCCTCTTCGGCGAAATGCGTCCCAGGTCAATGTTTTTTCCCTGCCAGCGATCCAAAAGAATAATTTTATCTTCAATGGGATCGCCCAACGCCAGATCTGTGTGAGCCACGAGTTGTCCAGTGTGGAAAAGCGCTGGTTTACCAGTTCCTTATATAAGTTTTTAACAGACAATATCCCTGTAGCGTCTCCCCCAGTCCAGCGAAGAGAATCTGGGCGAGGGTAGAGTGAGACGCCATGTTCTTTGAGGGCCCTGGTATAGTGGTCCCATTCCACCGCTGAATGATTTCTCAGATGAAAAAACGCACTATCCTGCCAACTATCTGGAAGGGCGCGACATCCAGGCTGTGATTTTACCTGAGCAAGATAAATAATGTTTTGTTGTCGGAGAATAGACCGCAGCTCGAAGGAAAGTAAAGACCGGTCACCCATATCAAGAATCTTGTCTTCACCTATACGAATCTCAGTCCCGTCACCTGGATTCCAGGCGAGCCAATGAAGAATGACAGGAGTTGATGAGATCAATTTTTTCCAGAAGGGAGAAGACTTTCTTAACTGAAAAACTGGCTTACGGATCCATCTGGCTATAGATAAGGATCCCAAATATTTGTCTGTTATAATCCTATGCCAGATACTATTAATGGTGGCTGCTCTCCAAAAGGAATTTGCTAGAAGAGCCGTATTGAACAGGGGTAAGTTCATGAACCCCCAGCCCCCGAATTTCCTTGGTTTTGACAGTTCAGCCCAACTGCAAAGGTGAAAGCGAAAGTGTCCAGGTTGACTGTTCCACTGAAAGTTTGAGATGAGTCTCCGTAAAATAATCAAAATCTTATTTGGTAGTTTTTCCAGTGACATCCAAAAAACAGGAAGACTTTCCAGAACCGATTTAATGAGGATGTATCGGCCCCCCAATGACAGCCAATTGTTGCACCAGAAATTTATCCCTTTTTCAAAATGTGCCACCAACCCTTTCCAATCTTCCGGGGTGGATGATCCCAGTTTTAACTTAAAACCGAGATACTTGAAACCTTCACTCAGGTTTACAAAGGTAAATGGAACAACATCCTTGAGAATGAGCAATTCATTATCCATTATACCCCAGTGATAAACCGAAGATTTGGAAAAATTTATGGATAAACCAGAAACAGAACAAAACAGCTGTAGCACCTCGAGAATTATCAACCACTCCGATAAAACAACCTTTGACAAGAGAAGAACGTCATCCACGAAAAGGAGATGCAATAGTTTTACAAGTTTAGAGACCTTTATACCTGAGATGAGTTTCTCGGAGAGCTTTTGATTGAGAAGAAGGCTGAGTCCTTCCATGATCAGAAAGAAGAGATACGGGGAGAGAGGACATCCCTGGCGGAGCCCCCTCTCGCTTTTGAATAATCCGGAAGCCTCACCATTTATCAATACAACAAAATTAGCACTAGAGACGCATGACATAATCCAATCGATGAATAATTCACCAAAACTAGCTGAGAATAGAATCAATCTCAGGAACTCCCAGTCAATACAGTCAAAAGCTTGTTTTAGATCTAATTTCATGACCAGGGCTTTTTGTTTATACTTCTTAATACTGTGTATACCTTCATGTGCAGCTCCAATCGYGTCCTGAATCCTCCTGCCCCTTAGGAARCCCAATTKCTCTGCTGAGAGCCTCCTCTCAAGGAATGGCTTGATCCGGTTTGAAATGACCTTTGAAATTAGCTTGTAAATGAGGTTACAGAGAGATATAGGACGGAAGTCGCTGTAGGAGAGCGGATTACTTTCCTTCGGAATTAAAACCAAAAATGTTGAATTGAGACTACCCACAATTTTTCCAGTGATACGAGTATTTTCCACCATTTGAAGGAGATCTGTTCCAATCAGCTCGAAAAAGAAGGAAAAAAATTCAGTCGTCCAGCCATCAGGGCTAGGACTTCTTTCCAGCTTGAATTTAACCAAAATTTGTTTTAACTCAGATAAGGTAACAGGTTTGTATAAGTCGGCTGCTTCTGCTGTGGAGACAAAACTGGGAAATAGTGAGGCCGTGGACACCATCCCCTGTATATCCAGATTGTTTGCTTTTTTATAGAGTCGACTATAATGAGAGACGGCTTCATCCTGGAGGGCCCTTTGACCGCTAATAAGATCTTCTTCGCTGCCTTTTAAAGACCAGATATACTTTTTGGCTCTGTTGAAGCTTGCCACATGATGAAAAAATTTTGAGTTTGTATCCCCATAATTTACCCATGTCTCACGGCTTTGTAATCTTCTGTGTTGTTCCTCCGAGAGAAGTATAGAGTCTCTCTTTCTTTCCAGCAATTTTAGATTGGCCGCCATCTCCAAGGACAAAGTGGAATCGGAGGAGGAATGAAGTAGTTGTTTAATTTCCGCTTCCAGCTCGGTTAAAGTCGATTTTTGCACGGCTCTTAGTTCATGGAACCATTCCCTCGACTTTGATTTGAGTGTTTTTAGTTTCCACACTAGGCGCCTTTGGGGATTTAACTCAGAGAGAAACTGAGGATCTCTCCACACCAAGTGAACCAAATCGGAGTAAGACTCGGACGCAAGCCAGTGGTGATTAAACTTAAAAGGTGGAGAAGGATGCAGCGCTTGTAGCCTCAACTGCAGAAGGACGGGAGCGTGATCAGATACAAATGGAAACTCAACCCAAGATGAAGGAAACAACGCCGAAGATACTATGCTCTCAGCAACCAAGAAGCGGTCGAGTCTTCTGGCTATAGAAGCAGATCCAGTTCTCCCATTTCTCCAGGTTGGAGTGAGTCGACTCGGCCGAATATCAAACAGATTATTTTTATCAAAGATCCTTTTGAAAAGGGATTCCGTTGGACCTAGCAGGAAGGAGCCTCCCCAACTTTCATCAGCCGAAAGAATCAAATTTAAATCTCCACCAATGATGAGGTTTGGGAAGGATAGAAGTCCGGAAGAATCCAGATTAGACCAAAAACTCTGTTTATCAACGCAGGGCCCATACAAATTTAATAATGCAACATCTTGCTTAGAAGCCAAACAACGGCCGAGGATCAATATACCACCACAAGAAAGATAGGCTCTGAAATTGAAAAGGCTGGGATCCCAGGCCACCATCAGACCTCCGGAAGTTCCAATGGAATTTACAGCTGCTGAGACCCACGATGGACGAAAACAATGTAAAAAATCTCTGGCTTTTTGGTCCGTTGTGAGAGTTTCTTGAAGGAGTAAAATGTCAGGCTTAGTGCTCTCTAATAGTCTTCTGAAGGAGGATGACTTGAGGGGGCCTCCAAGCCCTCTTATGTTCAATGAGAGAATTAACATTATTTGTTACGAGCCAAAGCTTTCGTTGCTCTAAGGGCTTTGCTGTCGAGGGAAAGAGGTGCTGGAACCGAATGCTGCAAATTTAATTTATCCTTCTTTTTTCTGGAGCTTCTGGTCTGAAGGGGGGAGATTTCCAAACTGATACCTTGTGACCAGGCATATGACTTGGACCCCTGGTCTAAAGGATTAGAAGATGAGGTTCCAATATCCGAACTAGGCATGATGAGATTCTTACCACGGAACACCAGAAGAGTAACTGTATTTTCCGGAAGAAGGGACGTAGGAGTCTCTGAAATTGAATCCGCCAAAGACGTAGTTCCCTCACGCTCTGACTGCAATGAGCTTGGGAGCCCCAGAGCTATCGATCTGCTGACTAAATTAGGAGCAATCTCCTCCAAAAAGCTATCGATATGCTGGCTATCGATTTGTAGCTCGGGTTGACTGTATCCAGGGAGAATCGATGAGGAGGGATCCAAATCCAGAAGAGAATGGGGAACGCTTGTGTGTGCATTCAGCAGTAGGGTGGGAAATGGAGTCGGATGGGGGACACAGTTAGAGGGGTTTCCAAAAACAACGGGAGTTGAAAGGGGGGCCGAGACCTCAGGGAGCGAGGAGTCAGGTTGTATATGCTCAGCTTCGGGAAAAGAAGGCGATGGGCTTTTAAATGAATTGAGCCAAGTGTAGGAATCTATAGCTTCTTTTTCAGATGTAGAGAAGGAGGAGTAGAGAACCGGGAAGAGTTGAGAAATAATGGTCCGGGGAGTAGCCTCAATCGAATGTTCAGAGGAAGTAGAAGAGTCAAAGGGCACTTCCAGATGAGCTAGCGTTGGATCAGGTGAAGGGTATTCCGGCGGGTTGAGAAAGAGATCAGTGTCTTCGGAGGGGTCAGAAGAGGGCTTACCTGGACAGAATCTCCGTAGATGACCGGTTTCCCGGCAAAGGTTACACCTAAATGGAATCCCAAGATAGTCTAGCTTCTGGATTATCTTTCTCCCCCTCCAGTCAATCACCAAGGATTCAGACAGACCTTTAGTAATATCTATTTCGACCAGTACTTTGCCCAGTGTCCTCCGAGAACTGTTGAGTGTCTGAGAATCTAGGGCTATAAAACTTCCTAGAGAGTTTCCAATAGCAGTCAGGGCTTCAACATTCCAGAGGTGAAGAGGAAGTCCCGACAGAAGCACCCAGAGATGTCTGAGTATAAAATAATCAGTATCTGGGTTAAAAGACAGCTTCCAGCGCTTAAGCATGAGGCTACTGCCTCCTATTTTCCAGTGGGAGGACAGTAGAAGAGTAGCATCCTGCGGAGAGTTACAGTAAAAACACAACCAACCTTTTTTAAGATAATGCACCACCGACGAGTAGCCAAGGAGAGGGAACCAAGATTTTTCAATCCAGCCCTCCAGAGGCTGAGGGTTCAAACTCTTGTAAGATATCCTGCCAACCAGGGCGCACGTTGACATTTTGCACAGGTCCTCCAGACCCACACCATCACCCAGCACCAGTCTAGCCGACTTTCTTTTGGATTTCCAGAATTTTCGAGTATTCCGTTTATCTGCCGATAAAAAGCTAGGAGGGGGGACAGTGGAAGTGTTTGATGCTGACCGGATGAACTCAGGAGGGAAAGTCTGTTCAACCGGGGGAATCGAGTGAGTCGAGTGAAGATTAGAAAATGGAGGGAAGGAGGGAACATGCTGTCGGTTCGAAATGAGTGCATCCACTTTTTCAAAGAGTCCTTCCTGACTCCAGTAGGGATCGTCGGAAGAAATCTCCGGTGTATCAGTCCGAAAGTCCATTGGGGATTCTAGCTACCCACCGTTTTCCAGTCAAAACAGCTTCAGGTTGATGAAAAGGAAGGTGGGCCAGTTACGGAGAAAAGGAGAAGTCTCGGGGAGATACAACTGCGAAAAAAGAGGAGATAGACCAGTTATGGATTCAAGATGTCAGGTATCTGTGAAAGATGACAAAAACAGGGAAAGTAATCATGAAGGCAGTAGAGTGGCCTCAATGTCAGAACAACGCCAGTGTTCGACAGTGTATCCAAGAAGAAAAGATTTGTGCTCCGTGGGTAGGCCCGGGAAAGGGACTAAGGCGTTGGGTAAAGGGATGAGACTCTGGCTGGTAGAGGACTCAAAAGAAGGATTCAAAGGTCACGTGAAGGTGAAGGGAAGAAGTGTTACAAGTATAAGAGTGTTGGAAAAGGTATACATGTTTAACAATATTCTTAGGTGCAGCCCAAAGCCAAACCGTGAAGACTACCAGCAAAACAAAACGATGAAAATGGATCCCACCAGAGCCGGGCCCATCAGGAGGAAAAGCAACACTGCTATGACTAATCTGTTGCAATGAGTAGTAAACAGTAGAACCCAGAAACCAGGAACAATTATGTTAGCGATGCTGGCCTGGATCGTCTGGATCGTTGCCCGCCATTTTCGCACTTTAAAAAAGAAACTGATTGTTATTATCCTTCGATTGCACAATCTTGGAATTCTAGCACACCACTTCTTATCCGTGGAAAAAGAGAGTCGTGGCCCCCATAAATCCCTTTAGAATCCCATCCCAATCTTGTCTAGAGGCAACCCATTTTAAAATAGGTTAAATGGAGAGGCATCATAAATTAGGTTTTGGATAGATTATATATATATATATATATATATATATTCCTTTTAATTATTTAATAATGTTTTCAAACTACTTGATAAATGATTTATATGACTTCTTTCTCTCTTTCCACAATAATATTGACAACTATGAAAATTAGGTTTATCAGTTTAAAAATATTATTGCCTAAGGTTTATCAGTTTAAAATGATTATTGCCCCGTTAGGCGTTCCCCTATTATGATTCAAAATCTATATTAATTTATATGATATAATTGCCTTTGAATTCATTGTCCACGTGTAAATACTATTTCATGGGCACGGTTTAATATCGATATATAATTAGATTTGAAACATTTAAATAAATAGTGGATTTTATTTTAAAAAATAATTTTAGAATAAATCCTAATTAAAATTTGCGGGTCTCTCAAAGTTCAAGGGCTTGGTATATTTCTATTTTAATTATCTATTTATTTATTTTAGTGTACTGGGTGGAAATGGAAAATAAGGGATTGGTATTTTACAGTTAACTAAATATTTTTTGGAATTTTATTTTAAATGTTAAGTGAAAATAGAAAATGAAATAGGTTTATTGCATTGGTAGATGGATATTTATTAGAATATAATTTATTGGTATGGAAAATGATTATGATTAATATATAGTAGAATGGTAGATAGATGTGGAAGAGGAAGATTTTTTTTTTTTTTTTTTTAATTAAGTGTTTATTAAGAAAAGTTAACTATTTATTTATTTATTTATTTTTTTTTATTTTTATTTTTAATGTATTTTCAATTGAAATTTTAACAATTTAAAATCATTGTTTTGTAATGTATAAATGTATTTTTATTTAAATTATATGATATTATAATTTTAACATAAATATTAAAATGTTTATTTTCCATTTCATTACAATAAAAAATTTATTTAATTAAATTTTTAAACTATAATTTTATTGTTATTGATGTGTCAAAATTAGTATTAATGTTTTTCAATTCACTTGAATGATATTTCAAAATGCACTTGAATGATCTGTCAAAATTACCATTTAGACAAAATAACATAGTGAAAAACAAGTTTGTCAAGTAAGTTTTAAATTTAGAGACTATGTGGTTGCTTCTTTTGTAAGTTTATGGAACAAAGTGACATACAACAGGTATTGACTCCAAATTGATCATTAAAATCAGCACGCTAACACTAGTTTTTCGTCATAGTCCCTGTCGAGCAAGTTTTAAAATGGATCTAAGCCAGTGGGATACACTTTCAAAGATAAAGGAAATCCAATACATGTGCTTAAAAACTCATCCACAAGATGTTTGAATTCTGGTGATGGATGAGGCTAACAGAAAGCATATGAATGGAAGCGTTGTTCATTGAATCTTGTTAGCTTATGCATTGTTGATGCCATTTGTCTTGTGCTTATGAGAACATCCTTGTAGTGGGATATTGTAACAAAAAATAAGCTATAAAACCGCACGACATCCTTCATTGGAAAAAGTGCATGTCATTGATCGACATTATCTACATCATCTAGAATTATTATAGTGTGAGTAGATGGAAGATACCTTCTAATCATTTATATGGCTTCAACAATGTTATCTATTTGCAGTTCGAAGTATGTCAAGTCCCGAAAAAGTTTTCCTTGCAAGGAGTTCAAAGACCTTCTAATTGCGGTCTCTCTTACATAAATAGGATGGTAAATCTTCCTATTGAAGAGTTATTTGGTTTTCTTTGTCTTCCCGACTACACCTAAGCTCATTGTTCCTATACCCTGAGCTTTCTCACTCTACCTAAGCTGCAATGACAACATGTTCTCAAAATCTCATTATTTTTCTGCAATGACAACATGTTCTCAAAATCTCATTATTTTTCTTCGAGGGCAATTGGAAATCAGTGTAGTCAAAAAAATTATATGTTTTGGATTATGTTTTGTTATTTTTTCCAATCAATTTTCCCCAAAATTCAGTCAAGAATTGTTGGAATTGCAGATTTGAGTTGTTGAGTTTGTACAATTTGAGTGCTCCATGGTTTCTCACGGCCCTAAATACATTTAAATGCATTAAAAAATATAATTTAAAAAAGAGAAAATTACAATTTCACAAACAGTTATATAATGAGATTATGCACTGCCAAAAAAGTCCAAAACGTAGAAGGTTTAGACTACACTATTGAAAATCTCGCAACACTCAAGGTTGTTTTTCTACGCTTTTTCAATACACATCGCATGACCTTATCCAACAACTTTCCTCGTCATTGGAAACTGATATTAATAAAAAGAAGGAGTTTAAATGTTCTATGATTTGGAATTTTCCTAGCGATCATTGACGAACTCCGATTATAGAAAAATCATTGGAATTGCAATTTTTTTCATTGCTAAAATTAGATTTTTGAATGTATAAATGAATTTGGTGCCCTCAAAAACCCTTATTGCACCTAGATTGTGCAATCTCAATAGTTGTTATATGTGAATCCAACAATTTTTTAAAATTTTTAATTAGATTTTAGACAAAAATAATTAGAAAAATATAATCGAAAAATATTCAAATTGTTGAATGTTTAGACTACGCATGATACAAATATAACATTAGGTTTATATCAATACAAGTTAAATCAATAATGAGTTCCTAGAGAATTAACTGGAGTTCCAACCTATTGAAGGTCAAAGTTAAATCAATAATGAGTTCCTAGAGACTTAAGAGTTCCAACCTATTGAAGGTCTCGAACTGGAAATCACTTTAAGATCGAGATGTCAAACATGGCTTTTCTCCAATTTTCGAGTGTTTGGTTGTCACATCCTCATTTTTATTCATGAATATTCAAAGCTCATTTCTATACATCCATCAAATATCAGAGGGCTTAACGTTATAGAAGACGAAAATGATAGTAGCCCTAAAATTCAATAGAAGGATGAGCTAATCTAGGCACCATCTTGACTTGGAATATTTAGGTGAGAAAATAGCACCAGTGTGCTACATATGATATGCAAGGTTTATATATATGATATGTGTCTAGGATGAGCTAATATAGGCACCATCTTGACTTGGAATATTTAGGTGAGAAAATAGCACCAGTGTGCTACATATGATATGCAAGGTTTATATATATGATATGTGTCTAGGCTTTAAAATATCTATATTAAGAACTCATGCATATATAATTTGTTTTTGAAGCCTTAGTGTGTGTTTTAGATATTGAAAGCACTATGGTACTTTTATCAATAATATATACTAAAATTTTAAAATATATATATTAAGTGTGAGTGGGTATTTTATATATATATATATATATAAAGCCATGGTGTATAGTTTATATAATGCACAAGTGTATATGTTATCTTGCACATTATAAGTTCTTCTAGTAGTAATGATAATAGTAACGACAACAATAATGGTTATAGTGTCATTGAAAGAAGTGGTGCTTTATACGTCATTAGGAGCATCAATGCTTCCAATTATTAGTATTGATGCATAATACTCATTTAAATACACAAATGCATAAGTAGCACTATTGCATTTGGGGTTAAAATCCAACATTTAGATCTAATTTTGATTTTTTTTTTTAAATAATTTTAGTCTCGAAAATGAGTGAGTATTCATAAAAATAAATAAAAATTTATTTTATTCTTTAAACATCACTTAGCCAACATCCTCACACTAACTTTTATATTTCCATTGAGAAACATGGATTAATAGACATATACTTCTTATTCTTATTAGCTTGCTCAAGGGTTTTTAAAATGATTTGGGTGGGGAGGTAACAAGAAAAGAGTGAGAGGGGGATGAGATGGAGTTTATGGTTATTGATATAGACCTTGTAGAAGAGCATTTAATGTTATATATGCTAGAATATATATATTGTTCAATTTAAAGATGTTTTATATCAATGCTCTGTTGAGGGGTGCATATTGTTTGCAATATGGACATAAGCAATTTTGTTAACCCCTTTGTTGGCGTGCAGTGGGTAGACCCGGGATTAATCATTAAAATATCAACAAAGCCTTTAGACACTGGCCCTTTCGGCATCACCTGCTGAGCAAGTGAAGTCTCACCCAGGGCATCTAGAGGGGTTGCAGGAACCAAGGTTCTGTAGTGATGAGGGGAAGCGAGGTATTCAACATATCCTTACTAATACTCTACTCATGTGTGCAAGTTCCATTACTTAACAATTACTGATAACGTGACATATCATGTTTGTGACATTCCTTTACTTTATGGTCATCCAACTACCAATTACCAATTACTTCATTGTGCGACATTGTAACAACATATATGAATAATTCATCCAATACATTTAAGCATTTTTCATCATTGCACCATAACAGTAAACATCATAACATGCAATGACTTGCTTCTTCTATTATTCATTGATAAGCGTTTACAGTGGTGCACTGCGCTACAAAATATGCAACAATAACATTACCCAAACCTTCCTAGTCGTTCTACTACAGTGCGAACTTCACTCCTCAATCATACCTCAAACTTCTTCCTTCGCTCAACTCGAATTACCCAACAAGCATTAAGAACTTCTCATATGTCGAACCCCTCTACCCAAAAACCCTTTACATATTTATACATTAAAATAGGGCTAATATCGTTACAAAGTGGACAAAATGTCCTCAAAATCCTAACAGTCTATAATTTTTTTCCTTCTTTTGCATGTTGCTCCATTGCGCATCATTCTATCGTGCGCTTTGACTCCTTAAAATCCGTTACCGTCGAGCTCTCTGGTCCATCTTCTAACTTCCTTTTATTATTTGACTTCTTTTGGTGTCAATCCCAAAACTTAACCAAAATGCATATCCAACAGACCCCCAACACTCATATGTGGCTCGTCCCGAGCTACTCAAGCCTTCTTCCAATGCACCATGAATTTTTCGAAGGTCTCTTTTGTTGTCCCGACCTTTTCCTTGACCTCTAGTTCCTTTAGAAAAATTTGGGCAACTTATTTTGTAGTGACGTGAACCTGCATCTTCTCGACACCTTCATCAGTTGCATGTTTGATGATTCCTTGAGTTACTACTATGGTCATTATCACTCTGTATGCTTCCTCCTGTAGTATTTTTATCTGTTATGTGTGAGCCTATTGCTCCGCCCTTAGCTGATTCATTTTTTAATACAACTTTCTATTCTCATTCATCGTAGTTACTACCTCAGCTAGCAGTAATGTGCCCATCGCATCTATGAATTTTTGTGCCTTTTCTTGCGCAACTTGGATCTTCTGACTGATTTCTTGTTGTTCCTTATCCTCATTGAGTTGTCTCCAAATTCCCATAGTCTATGTATATAGTTGAGCACACTCTACTTCTAGATTATTTATACTTTCAACTGTTGTTTTCACGGCTTTCTTCCTCGTCTCCCTCTCTTCAAGTGGAGTGCTTGGTGTCACGCACATTTCTAGATCAACTATTTGTGTGTGGAAGCCGTGAATGACTTCACTTATCTTCACGACTTGATCTTCCATTGGGGCCTCCTTCTCTATCTGTGCCTTTGGGATTTCTTGATATACCTTCTCAAATGCATGTTTCATTCTTTCTACCTTCTACATGGCCTCATCCCACTCATGTTTAACTTTGTTGTACTTTATCTCTAATGCAACATTTTTTGTTGTAACCTTCACTAAATCGTTGGATGTCTTCTCTGCGTGCACGTTCAGCTCTTGCATTGTGATCATCTTTAATTCATACAATAAATCCATTGGTAGTTATGATAGCACTAATTCAATGTGACCTATTTCCCTGGTATGTTCCTACATTTATGTGGTGGGGAATGTGACTAGCTTAATCAATATTCATTCTCTTGGGGCTGCTAAGGACTGGGAGATTGTTGGCCATGCCTCTTCAATATTGGTAGTGATTTGTTTTGGTTCCTCCTCCGTCTGTCTCCCTAACGCGATGTTTGTTGCTTCTAATAGTTTTCACAGTTATGCCATTTGTTCCTGCATGCATCTGTTCATCTTTTGTTGTTGTTGTGTTGCACACTGAAATGCGTTGTTAGTGACGTCTCTTACTTGGTCTCCTATCTTCTCCATATATCCCTCTATCAAAGCATGGATAACCACTTCCTTAACGACTTTACGCTTTGATCATTGTTGTCTGGGTATCCCTGTCTCTGGCTCTTTTCTCTTCCTATGATTGTGCAGTGTTGTATGTTGAGTTGTTTCCTCTAGGCCCTTTCCTCTATCCTGGTTGAATCCTTCTTCTTCATCCCCATCGACCTCATGTATTTTTAGGTTTTTCTTCCTTGATGGCCCTGTCTCTACTGGTGAAATCTTCCACTCATCTTCCTAATCGACCATAATGTGTCCCATTTCCTCTCCCTTCAATTTGTATTGTGTTGGAAACCACTATTGATTTGGGTCATTCTTTGCTTGTATGTACATGTGGTGACGCCCTACCTTAAAATGTGCCACCTCCTTATATGCCTTCACCACTTGTGGTGGTATGAGCGGGGTCCTCTCTATGTTTTCCCTAATAGTTTCCTTGTAAATATAAAATGCGACATTACTATCCATTTGGTGCGCCTTATGTGTAGTATATAAAAGGTTCTGATAGTGCACAGATAAACATGGCTTCTGCGTGATGCCCAAAACTATGTGTCGTCTGGATCTCTCCAAGCTGATAGTGTGATTAGAATTAGTAACCATGAGTATTGGAACTTGGTCCCTTTGTCTCGTGCTTCCTCACAATCGATGAAAAATTGGTTTAGAAAAAATGTTTCCCAGTTTATTTGGACACCTCAACTCGTCGTTATGTTGTTGTTATGACCATTGCTAGCACTTGATATTTTCTACACTTCCTTAATATCTTACAGGTTAAGGCTTGCATCGTAAACCTTACCATCGGGTCACATATGCTTGCAACATCCAATCCACGTTGTCCACAAAATGTATGGAATTTATCTTTCGTGCTCTCAGAGAAAGTCTTTTTGTTCTTCTTGTCAAAAACAATGATCCAGGGTCCTCCCTCTACGACATAAAACCTGTAATGTGCACTATTAAATCAGTATTAATGGACAATGGACATTGGCATGTCAAGACACATGTATCCCTCGTGCACACAACTTAGCAACATTTTTACACCCGCATTGATCTTATGGCTCCGTCCAAAATGTGGTATATCGAATAGGTTTAGAAGACCTACTTTCTGAAACCCCCTGGCCCACATTTGTGGCTTGATGACTATCATATGAGTCTTGGAACTAATGAACTTTATCAAAAATTTGTTGGGTACTAGCTATGGAAAATTCTTTTCATCTATGATGTCATGGTCAACATATTTTAGAGTTGGTATTAGACCTAACATATCCCCTTCCACAATGACTTCCTCTGGAATCAGTGGCTCCACTAGCGAGTACTTGCATCCTTATGTAAGTTGATGTGCTTCACAGATGGATTTCTTGGCGAGATATAATCCCTGGGGAATCTTTCTGATGAAGACGATTCCTCCTATGTATTTTCTACTACCGGCGGCTTTGTGGGTTGACCGCACGGTTTCTTTGGTACTGACGCTGATGTTGTTGCAACCTTAGTTGATGTCATCATCCTCTGCGACACTAGTCTCAACTTTCAACTGGTTCTGGAACTCGGTTATGAACTTTGGCTATGTAACTTTGGCTCTTCAGCTCTGTAACTTAAACTCTCTATGAAAATTTTGAATGACAACAACCTTCCCCCATCATCCCTTTTCTTTCTTTTAGATTGAATTTCTAGTTGTAGCTTCCCTTCACACCTAAACTTTTTGTCTAATCCACTAGTGGTTGGCATTCATTACCTACTTGAATGCTCCATTGCTATGTATCTTTGGTGAATTCTTCGTTCAATTCTATAATCTGTCACGATCTTCTACATTTAATGGTATGCGACGCCACTACTTCACTGGCATGGTGACTCTTTATTGTGTGTCCCATCATGGATTGTCTTAAATTCTCTTAGTTGTCATATGCACAATTTCTTCTCTCTGCACGATATATTTTCTTTGCGCCAACTTGTTTCCTTTTTATGTGCGCTCTTCTACTTGATTTTCTCTCATCTACGACATTTTCTTGCATTTCCTTTTTACATATGAATCTTAACTTCTTTGAGTCCTCAACTTTCGACCTCTTCCCTTAACCCTTTTCTTGCGTTTTTCCTGTTTTACTTGTTTTTTCTTTCTTTTTCTTTATTTTTCTGTCTTTTCTTCCTGTAGTACACTATGATACAAGTTAACCTGTGCAATTCACCTAGTGCGAGGAAGGATGACTATCCCTGTACAATTTAAAACGACTCCCATTCACTAGTCCTTCCATGACTTTTCCATCCAACTGTTCCAACTGAACAACACCTGCTTATGTTGCATATCGGATCACGTATGGTCCTAGATAGTGTGTCCTAAAATTCCCAGGGTGCTATAAGAACTTATTGTCATATAGAAATACTAAATCTCTTGTCTGGAAATTCTTCATCTTGATGTGTCGATCATTCCATGTCTTTTTCTTGTGCCTTTTGTACTTGTTGATAGAAACCTACAACAAATCGGTCTTCCTCTAATATCGGTAAATGGGATAATATATATTCTATTGCATTGGAATCTGTAAGGTATGCCATCGCAACAATGTGCATACTTGGTATAAGAAACTCCATGTGAATTACTGCTCTATGTCCATACATTAATCTAAAAGGTTCCCGACCTGTCAATTTCTCGTATGTAGTTTTATAAGCCCATAACACTGTAGGTATTTTTAAGTTCCAATCATCCCATCCTACATTGCAAACCTTGTTCAATGCATTCTCCAGTATCATATTGAATGCCTCCACAATTCCATTTGATTGTGAGTGATATGGAGTGCTCTTTCGATGTTGTATCTGGAACTCTTTTGTCAATACTGCAATTGTATTGTTCAAAAATTGAGTCCCCTGATTGCTCATAAGTACTTCAAGACACCTAAACCTTGTAACTATGTTCCCAAATAAGAACCATGCAGTTGTCTCCGTGCTGTAATTTGTAACTGGTTTTTCCTCTACCCATCTTGTTAAGTAGTATGTCATGGTAATTATGTACTTGTCTCATGTTCTCTTCGTTCGTGGATTAATCGGTCTAACAAAATCCACTACCTATTTGTCAAATGCCTGTAAGGTGACTTGCGGATTCAAATACACCTCATCTCTTCATGACGACCTTCCTACTGTCTTGCAAATGTTCCAACTCTGACAATAATATTCCTTCATGTCCTTATGGAGGGTGGGCCATCATAGTCCTGTATGTAAGATCTTTTGTGTTGTAGCCTTTCCTGCATAATGACCTCCTACAATTCCATCATGCACCTCTACTAGGATCATAATTTTTCTTTCTTGTTCTAGCACATGTCATCGCAATATCCCATCTATGCCTAACTTATATAAATTTCCTATGATCAACCGATAATCCGATACTTTAATCACTAGCTACTTATTTTGTGTTACTATCATATCAGATGGAGCCACTCATGTGCTTAAAAGTTGAACAATTTCTGCAAAGTGGTCGTCTACCATTTGATATGAGAATAATTGTTCTTCTGGTAAAATATCATCTAGGTTCCCTGCGTCTTCTCATGTCAGTATCCACGAAAAATGGTCAAGTTCTACATTCATTTTCCCTCGCTTCACAATAACTTCGAAATC
>ML789569.1:157208-200785 GCA_009831015.1 Picea engelmannii
ACATTTTCATTGGAATACTAATTGTCAAAATGCCTTTCAGAAGCTCAAAGACAAGCTATCAACATCACCTATATTAAGAGGGCCTAATTGGGCTTTGCCATTTCACATCTCTACAGATGCATCAGATACTGCAATAGGGGCATTATTGGGTCAAAAGGAAAATCTTATGACTTATGTTATTTACTTCATTAGCAAAAATATAACCCCTGCAGAGTTGAATTACACAGTCACATAGAAAGAAATGTTGGCAGTAGTACATGCTGTGAATAAATTTCGTCACTACATCACTGGTTATAAAGTCTTTATCCATACAGATCATTCTACCATAAAATATCTCATGAAAAAACCTATTACTAATGGCAGGATAACAAGTTGGTTGTTATTGATGCAGGAATTCAACATCACGGTCTTGAATAGACATGGAAAGGAAAATCAAGTAGTTGATTTCCTATCTCGATTAAAAACCTCTGGTGAGATTGTTCCTGTCTCAGATAATTTTTCTAATGAGAACCTATTTGAAATTTCAGTTATAACTCCATGGTATGTTGATATAGCCAACTATTTATCATTAGGGATGTTACCTCCATCTCTCACATCCAAAGAAAAGAAACAAATAATTAAACAAAGTGCTAGATACACATGGATTGATGGAGATCTCTTTTATACAGGATATGACCTCATAATTAGAAGATGTGTAAGACAAGATGAGAATTTAGAAATATTAAAAGCTTACCATGATGAACCTTGTGGTGGTCATTTTGCAGATAAGAGGACAGCATACAAAATACTCAATTTAGGGTATTATTGGCCATCCATCTTCAAAGATTCCAAGAAATATGTATGAAGCTGTGATAGCTGCCAAAGGATGGGAAAGCCACTTCCAACCGATGAGATGCCTCTCAAACCACAAGTTCACATTGAGCCATCTGAAAAATGGGCTCTTTATTTCATTGGTCCAATAAATCCACCATCAAAAGGGAAGCAGTACATCTTAGTATGTACTGATTATGTTACAAAGTGGGTGGAAGCCAAAGCATTAATGAGAGCCACCGAACAGTCAGTGGTCAACTTCCTCTTTGAATAAATATTTGTCAGATTTGGAGTACCCCGAGAAATTGTAACAGACCAAGGAGCATAGTTTACTTCTAAAACGGTGAAAGACTTAGCAAGTAAATATCAGATAAAGCATCGGAAATCTACACCCTATCATCCACAAGCAAATGGATAGGTGGAATCTACTAACAAAACTTTAGAAGCAATCATGACCAAGACAATCCAAATACATAGAAAAGATTGGTCAGACAAACTTCAAGAAGCATTATGGGCATACATAATCACCTATAAAAATAGTATTGGGTTCATTCCTTATCAGCTGGTCTATGGTAAGCAAGTTTTTTTACCTATAGAATTTCAAATTCATACTTTTAAACGAGCAACTGATTTAGGAATATATTTGCCTGAAGCACAAAAAGAGAGGATCATGCAATTAAATCAATTGGATGAGATGAGACAGGCAACAGTTGAACACAACACTTTGATACAACAACAAAGGGCACATTGACATGATAAGTACATCAAGAAGAAACAATTCAAAGTAGGAGACTGGGCTTTGTTATTTGATTCAAAATTCAAATATTTCAAAGCTAAATTTACAACTCATTGGCTAGGTCCATATGAGATTGCAGAGGTATATGACAATGGCATAGTCAAACTACAAACACTAGATGATGAGGCAAGCTCATTCATAGTCAATGGACATAGGCTAAAGCTCTACAATAAGCCTGTAAACAAGAAATACATTCTGCAGCAGATATCTCAACAAAATGAGCTGAAAGTGTTGGACAAACATAATCATGTGTCTCCTTCACATTCTCCTTATATATATATATATATATATATATATATATATATATATATATATATAAGAAAAAGAAAAAAAGGAGTTTAGTTGTGAAAATCCAGGAAACTAGCACAATATAAACTCGAATTTTGATTGGAAAACCAAGTAAAATTGGCCAATCAAAATTCTTCAAAATATATATATATAATTTTCATTATTAACTTCTAGTTTCATTTTTCAGCTTCAAAAGTTTTACAAATACTTATCTCTGAGACTTGAGAACAAGTCAATAAATAAGGCTGAGGGGGATAAGGTATACATTTTGAAAACCTTTCAAGCCTTCTACAGATGACAGCATGCATTTCAAAGAGGAATTTCATCCAGCAGAGGGACCTGAGAAAAGTATCCATTCCATTCAGCAGAGGGACCTGAGGAAAATCTCAAATCCATTCAGCAGAGGGACCTGAAAAAAATATCAATTTCATTCAGCAAGAGACTTGAGAAGAGTATCAATTCCATTCAACAGAGGGACCTGAGATACTAAGCAAAAGAAATACAAGAGGAAATTTATCAAAATTGAAGACTTACAACAACATTCCATCCAGCTTCAATCAGGCAAACACAATGAGCAAACAAGTTAGTATATATTTTCCTTTTTAATGCTTTAAGTTTGGGAAATTCTTCATAAGCTAAGCAATGATAAATATCCTATCTTTCCTTTCCCCTACATCATCTTTTCATCACTCCATTTTCATATACCCTCAAAAGCATAAAAAATGGTACTCAAAGGAACCAATTTTGGTTTCCAAAGGAGTTATAAGGAAGGATCGGGTTTCAAATTCAAACACATTGTTTTTTTGAGCTGTAAAATGCTTTGTTTCTGAAGACATAAGTTGCATACACAGACTGAATTGTTGTTTGCATAGATTAAAGGTTGTTTGCATATACATTTAAAAAGGGGTCATAAGAAGAAGGTTTCATGCTTGATGAAGAGGATGGTTACTCAAGGAAACGAATTAAGGAGTTATAAGTCAAGTGAACACATTTTATAAAAAGAAAAACATTTCTTATGATGATTGCAACGAGGAGGGAAAGTACAAAGGTACAAATACAACAACACCTTCAGCTATGATCGTTGTACAAACCCATTTTTTTAAAAAAATGAAAAAAACCCTTGTCTAAGTCTCCTCCAACATTTTTTCTCGCTTCATAAAAAGTGATACGACTCAAATGATTTTCATATTGCTGTGTCTCACTTGAACGCTCCCCAGACTCGAACCGCTGATGCACTCCTGTGTATACTTACCTCCATTTCAAAACACATGCTCTATTTCACCACGCCAGCGCCATTCCAAATCCCTACGCTCTAGCAAATTGTTCCCTCCTACGCCTTCCTATCCCAAAATCTTTGATAAAAATGAATTGTATGTTGACAATTTCACTATCAACATACAACATTCTCGCCCTGTGGAAGAAAACACAGAAGTTGAAGGAGATACGTGGTGAGCAAAAGCAAGAGAACATATTCAAATACGAGTCAGCCAGTGAAGGTAAGTTCGAACTCAAATAATTGTACAGCTAAGTGAAAAATTCAACTTCCTGTGGTACATTTTGAAAACGAGACAGTTCATTTCTAGCAGAGGCTAACTGTAAGAAGGAAAATTGAGCTGGAATTCAACAAGAAGCCTGAGAATTTTTATCAAATTACCAGGTATGCCCTTGCATAATTTTTTTTTTTATGATTGAAGAACAGAGAGATGTTTAGAAATTTGAAAAATATGAGATTTCCTTTGCTTTTGAACAGAAAAATCTTATTGAAGACCATGCACAGAATTAAATCCAAACAGAGTCTGCAAGTTTAAAAAATATTGGTCAAAGAAATTGTAGGGTTGAAACTTTTAGACCTCCTTTTTATAAATAGTGGAAATATTTTAAGGTCTTGCTCTTAAAACTTGGAAGAATGGTGTCTAGATATGAACCAGGGAAGCTTGTTACATAATAAATTCATAGGGATTGTATACAAATTCTGGAGCAAAAACAGTGGATAGGTTTCTTTGAGAAATTTGATGGATCTTGTGAAGAAGTTTATTTAGAATTTGCTCACTCATTTGATGGGGAAAGGGCTACTGTTGGAAACCTTACCATTAGAATCTCTGAAGATATCATTGCACATGAAACTGGACTTCCTCAAATAGGAGAAAGATATTTCAAAACTAAGCATTTCAAAGATAAATCATGGGCTTTTTTTATTTCCAGATCTAGGGTGGCAGCAGTAAATTGGAAGAAGGGAATCCCAAGGAGTTGGTTGATTCATCCTTGGGATGAATTATCATACCTCATACAGAAGTTTATAACTTGTGAGAGAATATTTAACATCATCTACCTATATCACATTAAGCTACTACAACACTTAAAAGGTGACTGTGAAATCAACATGCTTTATTTTCTACTACAAATCCTTTCTAAAATGGCTAAGGCTGTCAAAAAACAAGGGAGGAACACAAAAAATAGTTTATATCATTGTGGCTTTATTAAAATGATCATCATATATGAACTTCAGGAGCAAAATTTGACTTGGCAGCAGTTTATCATTGAAAATGGTTTTGAAACAATAAATGAGGAAGAAGAAGAGGAACAAATTTTGGTCGTGACCGATGATGAGGAAGAAATACAGAACCCCAAGGAAACAAGCTCAAAACCGTCTATGGGGAGGAGAAGAACAAGAATCATGGTGAAAAAGGAGAAAGAATTTGAGGAAAAAGACAAGATTTTTACCACATATGAAAGGAAATCAAGGAAACGTCAACAAGTTCAAAGGGGACAAATACAAGAAAGTGATGATGAAGCACAACAAGCACAATATGCACGTATTCAGACTCTAGAGGCACAATCATTGGAAAATGATGGTTTTGAAGAACAAGAAACTTCCACATATGAACAAATGAGAGAAGATGTGGAACAATTAATTAAAGACATGAAAGAAGAAACTCAAATAGAAGAAGTGGCTGGTCGGTCCACATTAGAACTTGATAAGAAAAACAAGAAAATAAAGAAAATGAAGAGAAAAATCAAGAAAATTGAAGTCCTAGAAAGATACATAAAAACAGAAAATGAAATGCTAAGAACTCAAAGCCATAAAACATAGGAGGAGAATGAAACCTTGAATAAAAAGAACAAGAAGCTTCAAAAGCAAAACAAATTAATCTCCAAACAGGCCTATAACTGGTTTCAACAGAAGAAGGCATATAAGGAAAAATATCAAAGAATGAAAGCTCTTCATACAGCTCAGGTTAATGTTGAGACATTATTGTAGGCAGCAGAGGTGGAAAAATATCATTGACAAAGGTTCAAGGACATTTTTGTGCACGAGGACATGCAAAGACTTCCTCTTGGGGGAGATGTTGAGTACATTTTTATACTTCCTTTTTACTCTATAAACTACACTTTTGCCTCTATAACCATCCATTTTGCCTCCATTTCATTCCATATTTTCCATAAAATATCTTATGCAAGGTATATTTATCATTATTTAGCTTAAGAATTGAGTTTTCTAATTTTTGGCATTAAAATTGAAAATTTATCAGAAATTACAGGATTTGACTAAATCTCGTAATTGCTCCTAGGTTCGTGTATTTGCAAGACACCTGGGTGAAATATGAGACTTGGGTCATGATCCTTGATGTACAAGGATGGATGATGATCTATCATCCTCGATATCTAAGCCTTCCAGGTGTCTGGTCAACGTTGGTCAAACATGGCCACTTTAGCAAAAAATACCCTGTTTTAGCCTTAAATCATGGACAATTTTTTATTTTCATGGGATATGGTCATATATTATGGATCTGAAGGGGGAATTCGACCTTCCTAGAATATATTATGGATCTGATCATGATATTTAGGATATTTATTAGCATTATTAGTTTTAAAACTCTTGTGTAAATACTCTAAAGCATAGACTAGTATGACAACCTTGAATGTGAATGAAGAAACTTTGGAATTTGCAATCTTGAGATCAGTTCTGCGTTTTTTTCTTGATAATGCCTATGATATGATGATGTGAATGCTGCTGGAGCTCTTTCTTAGCTGAGACAACTCAAGTGTACAAGTGAAGCATTGGAGGGCCCCCTTTGCCAAACTAGTACACTCTTCATTTATGTTCTTTTCAAGTAATATTTGATACATGTTTTGGATTAGATCTTGTTGTAGATGAGTTTATTCTTTGTTGTAGTTATATAAATTCCATAGTTAAGTAGAATGCTTAATGTTTCTGAGCCTTACTCATGTTGTGAATGATTTCTTGAATAAGAATTCAATGTGTAGTTTGCTTTCAAGCATTAGGATAATCATGAATGTTTTTTGAGTTATTTACCCTTTCAGTACTTTTGATTTAATTTGATGATAGTTGCTAATGAATGAAAGAAGACAATGAATGCATTTCTTGAATAAGAGTTTTGTCCTTCTAGCATTAATAAGCCTTAGAACTAGTTCGAACATCTCTTGAATGCTTACTGTTGATACTCTTTAAGAAAACAATTGTTGATTACTGTTATGAGATCTATGGATAGGACTTCTGAACAAAATCTTAGCATCTCTTCCATATTTAGCCCTTAGAATAGGTTTTGGTTTATCCCCATTAAAGAATAAAAGTTATCTCTAAATCTATATATTTTGGATGTGCCTCTAAGTCTTACAAACACCGGATTGACAATCATTTGCACTCTAATTTACATCAGTAGATTGGAGCCTAACACATGAGATTGACCATGTTGCATTAAAAGTGGGACAAAACAGTGCTAGAGTTCATAGATACCTTCCATACCTTGTGCACCATGTTGGGTATCAAAGACTCTGAGTGAAATCTAGTTCTAAAATACCGTGAAGCTCTACATAGGTACATCCAAACCGAAATGGAGTTTCTGGACATCTCATCACTGAGAGCTGCTTGTATATATTCTTTCAAAATCGAGTAGAAATTTAAGCAGTAGAATAAGCAGGAATTTGGGTCTGCAAATACGCAACAACCAAAGTATGGTAAAGGTAGCCCTAACTCACAGAACAATCAACCTCAAGACAAAGAGTCCAAGCCACAGGAAAAGAAGGGTAATAGGAAGACGATGAAGGACACTGGGAAGTGGTGCCACTTCCACAAAATCTCTTGGTACAACACCGATGAATGTCGCTTGAAATAGTAATTTGTGGTCGAGCTCAAAGAAACAGAGCCAAGCCTCAACTTGCACTATGATTCAAACAATAATAAAATGAAACAGATAATTGATGCATAACCCACTGCTATTGTCGCAACCGCCACAATCCAACCAGAAGAACCAGAGGATCCTGAGGAGGGGGAGCGCCTTTTCCATTCACAGATGTGGGTGAAGGGGACCCCGTTTCATTTTATTATTGATAGCGGAAGCCATTAGAACCTCATCTTAGCAGAGGTCATCAAGCATTTGGATTTTTTGACAACATCACACTCGCAACCATACAACATCGGATGGCTCTGCCAGGGATGAGATATTCATGTCAACCAACAATGTCGCCTGTCATAGGAAATCAAGCCCTTCAAGGATGAGATATTTTGTGATGTTACCCCACTGTAAGTCTGTGATGTTCTGTTAGGATAGACATATATGTGGAGGCATCATGTTGTTTATGAGTCTCGACCCAATAGCGTCATTGTTACTCTGGGGGGTCAGCCCTACAGGATACCAAAGTTAGTTTTGACTACTATACCGACAAAACAGTGTCGCAAATTAATCTCTCATACTGAAAATTTTATCCTCTTCACAACCTGGCTAGAAGAGAAGGAAACTTCAACCACTGCAGCCTCGACCCAAGACCCTTCTATCCAGTAGAAGCATATCAATAAGATTGTAGAAGAGCACCAAGATATTCCTACCACATCTTCACTAACAAAGTCCTCCCACACTCCAGAAGATCATGCAACCAGATTGGTTAAACAAATCCAACCCCTCCAACAACAGGTTGATAATAGCCTTCAACAAGCTAAGCAGGACAACTTCTTCAACAAGGCAAACAACTCACCAAGGTTTAGATTTAGCAAAATCTTCCTTGGGAACTTCATGCAATGGAGACCATTGCTTCCTAAGAGGGGAGGATTGATCTAAGCAGAAATTGGTGGCCACCCACCTATTCCACTAGCTCAAAATAGGGGTTTCCACCTTGGCAGTTTTTCTACAGTTTTTTAGGTCCTAAACTTTAGGGGTTGTTTTGAGGCTCTAAAGAAAAAAAAATTGGGCCCACAAAATTTACACTCTAGGATTTAGCCATGGTGTGACAGAAAAATGTGTATTCCTAGGATAGACCTTTCAAACGAGCTATCGTGAGCCCCAAATGAAGATCGTACACAAATGTTACGCCCTTGGGAAGTTGACGTACCAACTACCCCCATCGAGCCCTACAAACCTTTTGGCGTTTCATATTCCAGGGTTATGGTTTTGGATTTTATTTATGTTAAAAATGCCTCTAGAGACTCATTGTAAACATAGTCATCTTCTTGTGAATGAGCATAGTCCTCACATCTCTTTTCAAAGATAAGCTGCCACCATTCTAGAGAGTCATTCACTCTGTAATTTTACAGTTTCTATACATTCTCTTATTAATAAAAATTGTGCATTACTATATTTATGTGTTTATTGCAAAATCTATATATATCTCATTGTTATATCTCTGCCTTCATTTCGTTCTCAAAATAATCTAGATCACAGTATGACCCAACGTTGTTCTAAATTGTCTTAATGATTCAAGTGGTGGAAAATCAACAATTACTGTAACTATCTTGGCAGGATCAACTAACAAACCATGCTTCCATACCACATGACCTAACAATATCCCAAACGATGTGCAAAAAATACATTTCTTCAAATTTAATGAAATTTGATATTGTCTACATATATCAAGCATCAACCTTAGAGTTTCTATGTGATCTTTCAATATGATAAAAATAGTCCAATCATCTAAGTACACTTCAAGAAAATTATGAATAAACTCCTTAAAGGCTACGACAACTACTCTAGAAAACACAACAGGTACATTCTTTAACCCAAACGACATCACTGTGTACTGATATCTTCCCCATTCTGTCGCAAATGTCATCTTATGTCTGTCTTCTAGTGCAATATTTGTCTGATGGTATCTTGAAAATTCATCAGGGAACGAGTAGGCTTCCTACCCTCCTACATTTTATAATACTTTATATGTAAAGGGGGTCAGAAACAGGTCATGAAAATAGGCATCATTCAACTTCCTTAGGTCTACACAAATTCTCATACCCCATGTTTTCTTATCTTAAACCACCATTGGAATTATCCATTCTGACTCTTTGACGGGTTCAATTATACCATCTTCTATCATTTTTCAAGCTCCGCTTTAACTTTATCCTTGTACTTCAGATTCAATCTATACAGTCTCTTTATTACCGGCTTAGCATCTGGATTCAACGGGATATTCATCTCTCCTAATTCCTTGGATGTTCCCTTCATCTATGAAAAGGTTGTTGGAAATAGATCTTATTACTCGCACAATAGGTCTACAATATTTTCCACAGTCTCATCGTTCCAGTAGTCACCAATATTTACAAAATTTGGTTTTTCTTTCGTGCCAATATTAAATTTGTGCACTCTTAATAGATTCACATATACATTGGATTCAAGTTAGGTACCTATTGCATCACGCTCCCCTTCAATCTGTAGTACATGCATGTTTCTTGGGTCTTCTTCCTCTTGATATTCTTCAATAACATTATAACATTCTAGTAGTTCATGAATTGTCATAGATTCTCTGTGCGCAATACATGAAGGTACTATTTCTACTTGACCTTCTTCCATAAAATTTGTACCTCTAATGATTTGTAATGTTGCATTTACTAAAGGTGACTTAGCTTCAAAATTAAATGTTACCTTAAAGTTTTGGGTGAGCTCTTCCCAGACTGTTGTTCCTCTGCGTGCTTCTAGCTCTAAATACCGGTTCCTTGGAACTGTCTCCAGCTTATGTATGAACATGTACGTCCATTCCTGCTTCGACACATGCCTCCAAGTTATAATACATCGTGCAACATGACCTGTCGGATTGCTCCTCCATGTGTACTTGCATATAATTTCTTTTTCTCTGAATCTAATTTTCATTAGTCTTTTACAGTGTTACTAATCCTTTATCTCTTCCTTGTCTGTTTCCCACCATCTCCCTGGAGTTGCTCTCTGTGCAACATCGAATGCTAACAATATTTGTTGTTTGGGTATCTGCAACTCAAATTCATTTATAAAATAAATTACCACCATTAATCCATCAAACCTTGGTGTATCATGTACCTCTATTCCAATCCAACACAAAGAGCGAGTAATGTGAGCACATCTTTTGGTTGATACTTCATGCAATATCTGTTCCATTGTTCAAGTCATTCTTCTAAATATGATGCGCAAGAGATAATGCTTCTCCAACCAAGTGCACCATCTGCAGTGGGATTGACATAGTAATCCATGCGTGTTGTCATATTATATAAGTTATCAATTTCCTTTCTCACTGGCTCCGCATATCTTCTTTCCTTCATAGGTTCTAATGGCATAGTGACCTTTAAGACTCCTCCTTCAAAAATCATCTCTCTTTTCTTCAAGTTAATAATCGCCTGATTGTCAAAGGCCCAATCCAGTCCAAGCAAAGCTGGATACAACTGATTGTTATCCACTATCTCAATAACTTGAAATTCACCTACATTGCACACTCCATCTATATTAACAGGTACTCCCACCAGTCTCCCAATTGGTATTATCTTATGTTGATTTTCCAATCTCAGTTGAACAGTTGACCAAACTAGCTTCGATTTCCCCATCATCTCCCACGTCTATATTGGAAGAAAAATTACCTCTGATCCTAAGTCCAAGCTAACATTATCCATGTCATATTCTCCTATCTGCACACTTAATTCAAACTCTTTGTTTGTCCTCTACTTGCAAAAGACTTGGTTCACTACTTTCTGCGTCATAGGTACATCTATTTCTTTTGTACACTAATCAATCATTATGTGTAGTGCATTTAGTTTTGTTCCATCCTGCATCAACTCCAAACAACTCTTTAGAAATCCTTTCAAAGTATTTACCTTTTCGTCTGACCTTTCTAGAATGGTGCAATCATATATTGATGGCATGTCATATACTGGTGGTGCCTTTGATGTTGATATTATCCATTCTGATCCTAATATCCCCTTTCTTTCTTGCTGATAGGTTTCTTTTTCTTTTTACGGATTGAATGTTGGCATGGGCTACGTTGTTTTCCTTATCCATTGTTCAACTCCCTTGCCCTTCTCTGTCGCATCTGTTCCAGTTCTCGTTCTGCTGTGTGTAATAGCTGCTACTCTGGGTTGATCATCATGTTCCTTAGCGGCTATCATCTGCAGATTCTGGTTCTGATTTTGATGTTGGTTCTGGTTCCCCCTCACCTTCCACTTCGCTATCAGTTGAGAACAATCTTTTGTCGCATAATCAAACGCTCTGTAATATTTTCACATCGTGAAAGGATTTGGGAAATCTCTCGCTAAATGTACCGGTTAATTGCAGTTTTAACAAATTATCGGTCCTCTGCCTCCCCGACTAAATCCTCCATGTCCTCGACCTTTGTCGAATCCTCCACATCCATCCTAATTAAATCCTCTTGGAGTGTTGTATTGGGGAACTACACCTTCTGCTGCGACATTTTCTTCCTGGATTTTGTACACGTCTGAAGTGCGCTCTCTCATTAAGTCAAATGTGTGATAATCCTTTTCATCGCATCCTACGAATTTGCAAAAATTACAGAATAAATTTTTTGGTGTACTCTGATACTTATGTAGTAAGGGACAAGCAATGGGATGGTGTCCCCATGTCTTACATATTTCACAATATCCGACTCCTCCTACCAATGGGTTCGATGCTCCTGTAGCCATATATTGCGGACATGCTAAGCATTCTTCCTTACAATGGCCTTATGTCTTACATGTAATACACCAAACTTGTTCACACTTTTCCTTTTCCTTCATTATCTCTAACAATTGAATTCTGAGCCCAACCAACTGTGAATGTACTTGTGCCATCCCTGCACCATATCCTACAGGAGATGCTTCTAACTTCATCGTTATTTCTAGGGCTTTGGGCTATGACATGACCTTCTATTGCATCAACATACAACAAATGTGTGGCAATAGACCTGCAATAAACCATTCTCAATGTTGCTTGTCAGGGATCTGAAATGTTAATCTATCCATCACATCTTTGAATCTTTGGTTGTAGTCCCAAACTATCTCATTCTACACTTGCTCAATTTCCTTTAGTTCCACAATACATTGAGATTCATATTTTGGCTTCCAGAATTCCTTTTACAATTCTTGTCCAATCTTTGCCAAAGTTCTTGATTGTCATGTTGGTGTAGTCGTCTGGTACTTCATATACCATAGAAGTGTGTGAACTTTAAACGTCGTAGCTAACTATGCAATCTTCGTGGATTCATATTGAACATTTTTAGCAATCCATATCATGTCGCACACAAATAGATGTTGCTCTGGGTCCTCCAACCCCGCTCCTTGAAATTCAGGCATTCTCAATGTATGATCTATTCCTTCCATTGTATTATTTGTATTACTTACTCTTGGTGATGTTGGTTGAGTCTGGTTCATTGAACTACTTCCACTATTCTGACTATTATTTTGAATTCCTCCACTAACTACAATTGCTGTCAACACAATTATGGTTTTTGCTTCAAATCTAGGTGATGCACACGTGATCGTGGGTTCGATGCAGATTCTGACCTGAGATGGACTTCCTTCTTCTGTTGGACTATACTGAGGATCCTTTTATTTCTCTTTCCTTTCTTTATACGTTGTGATCTTAATTATTTCGTAGGGGTCTCTATTCTCAAACACTCTGTGCTTCTCTTCTCTCTCAACCACAGTCTCCTTCTTACTATACCTAAACCTTTTTCCACAGTGCAATACTCTGATCTCTCCATCCGAGTCAGTGTCTTCCTCTCTCGACATCCTTAGTCTATATGTTTCTCATTCATCCTTTCCACTCTCAAACCATCCTCTGGTCATCCCCCAATTCCCCTATGTGCGCAAAGTCACCTAATTGTCAGAATCCATCTTAGTGACATTCTTATCGAACAATGACATCTTTATCCAAGTAGACAACACAATCAAATACCTTCCGTGTGGACCCTTGAAAAATTCTCTCTTTGCGACGCTATAGACTGGGTGCAATCTATCACAAATTCTATAATGTAACCTCGCAGTACACTATTCAACCAAAAATCTACTGCGTGAGAAACTGCATTGCTTAATGCATTCAACCGTTTGATCGCTTTAGGGGTCCAGTTTCTCGGAGCTTCAACTCTATCTCTCCCAACGTTCTCAACTAGCCTTTCTAACCATTCGGTCAAAATTATCGGGAATTCACCAAAAAAAAAATCATGTAGATCTGTAAAAACATACCTTTGTAACCATTGTTTGTCGTTGAGTTGAGGGTTTCTATTATGTTCTCTGGAAAATTCTTGTTGCTTCCTCTCTATCCATTCTTTGATTTGTTCCTTATTCGGCCTCCAAAACATTCCCCTCAATTACAAATTCTCGGCCCCGACAACAAAACCATTTGTTGGCGCGCAGTGGGCAGACCTGAGGTCAATCATTAAAATACCAATAAATCCTCTACACACCATCTCGTTTGGAATCACCTGCAGAGCAAGTGAATTCTCACATGAGGCATCTAGATGGCCTGCAGGAACCAAGGTTTTGCAGTGATGAGGGGAAGCAAGGAATTCAACATATCCTTACTAATAATCTACTCATGAGCGCAAGTTCCATTACTTAACAATTACTTATTATGCGACATACCTTGTGTGCAACATTCCTTTACTTTATGTTCATCCAATTACCAACTACTTCATTGCACGACATTGTAACAACATATATGAATAACGCATCCAATACATTTAAGCATTTATCATCATTTTACCATAACAGTAAACATCATAACATGAAAACACAACACATCACAACACACAGGTTTAATGTGGTTCACTCAACTTGGGCTTGTCCACAACGAATGACTTCTTCTATTATTCATTGATAATCTTCTACAGTTGCGCACTACGCTACAAAATATGCAACAATAACACTACCCTAACTTGCCTAGTTGTTCTGTTGTAGTGTGAGCTTCGCTCCTTAGTCACACCCCAAACTTCTTCCTTCTCTCGACTCGACTTACCAAACAAGCATTAAGAACTTCTCATATGTCGAACCCCTCTACCCAAAAACCCTTTACATATTTATACATCAAAATAGGGCTAAGCCCGTTACAAAGTGGACAAAATCTCCCCAAAATCCTAACGATCTATAACCGTTTTCATCTTTTTGCGCACTGCTCCATCACACATCCTTCTATCATGCACTTTGACTCCTTTAAGTCCTCTCTGGTCGTGCGCTCTGGTCCATCTTCTAACTACCTTTTATTATTTGACTTCTTATGGTGCAGATCCCAAAACTTAACCAAAATGCCTATCCAACACCCTTCAATTCAAGAAAAATAGTGAAAGTGACTTTCCTTCCTTTACCACCATACCACTTTCATTACTTTTCTTTCTAAAATCTTAGAAATAATAAGAATTACTCGTTTCTTCATTACTTTTCTTTCTAAAATCTTAGAAATAATAAGAATTACTCGTTTCTTCATTACTTTTATTTATAACGAGTATTCAATCTCAAAAATAGTATCTAATAGTAAAACATAGAAATAATAAATGAGTCTCTATCCTCCATTACTTTTCTGAGTACAACCTAAATATAATGAGAAATCCCTTCTTCCACTAGTAGTGTTTCTTTCATTACCTTTTTTTATATCAAAAAGTAAAACTAAGTGACTTTCTTTCCTTCACCTACTCTTTCATTTTCCATTACTTTTCTTTGTACTTTCATATAATGAAAATTTTCTGAACTTCCTTCTTCCACTGCTCGATGAATCCTCCGTAGGCCACTTTTTCAGTGTTCATTACTTTTCTTTGTACTGCGTCGAGATAATGATAATTTCCTTCTTCCACGGCTGGATGTTTCTTCCAATATTCTCTTTATGCAACTATTGAAATTCTCTCTACACCACTCACACTCTTTCATTTTCCATTACTTTTATGTGTACTACATCAAAATAATGAGAATTTTCTTCTTCCATTTTCCATTACTTTTCTTTGTACAATGTCTAGATAATGAGAATTTCCTTCTCCCACAGTTGGTTACCCGAGAAGGATGGTCGAATTAGCATTAGTCTTTTCAATATTTCACTGATTTCTTTATCATCTTCAATGATCTGGTCCACTTCTGCATTCTGATCCTCAAGCATGGGTTATTCAATGATCTTGTCTTTATCAGGTACAGGTTCCTCAGTTACAACTAGTGACACTTCATATTCTTCTGTAAAATATATTGCCTCTGTCCTTTGATTTTTTCTCATGATTTGTTTCAGCGCTCGTCTGAGTTGTTTAATTTTCTTTTGCTGACCCATTACAGCTTCACCTTTTACTGGATTCATTCATGGCTCTGCCTACATCAAAGATTTTTCTCACACCTCTACCTCAGCAATTCTGAGCTGAGCAGCCATTCAATTGGCATTAACGATGTTGCTCTCACGCCACAATTTCAATGCAATGCAACAATTCCACGAGCAACGATCTCCACCTCTACACTTCAATTTTTACTTACAGCCGAAGGGATCTAACACCCCGAGATTGGTGACACCAAAGAGTGAGCCAAAGCGCTCACACCATACTTGAAATAAAACAACGATCAAGGGCACGACCAACGGATTAAAATTTTCTTTCGATTTCTGTATGTTTTCTATCCGGAGATCGCATACTATCTGAAAGGCCCGATTGCAGTTACCATTTAATATAACTTCTCCAGATAATTTACAGTGTAAATGGGGCTTTGTCTAAATATAGATGAAATCAGTAGATTGTATGAGATAGTGGATGAAAACAGGGATGGGAAACTGACTGTAACTGAATTGAATCGTTACTTGAAAAGACTCGGAATGGATATCTCGGAAGATGAATTGAAATATCTAGTTACACCAGTTACGAGCTGATGCGGGCAACTGATGATGCCAAAACGTCTCATGGGTAAGCTATTGTGAGGCGATTCCAGACCTTGGGAACGATTCTTATAACTCTCGCATATGACAGATTATGGTTGTCAGCAGTGTAGATCGAAGCCACCGTGTATACCATCGTGGTCGTGGATAGCATTCGAAAAGCATAAATGACGACTGTGACCACCGCCATGAATACGATAAGCTCCCTCGATCTGGAGGTCAATTCCCACAGGGTCATGTCGTTGGTGTAGCTACCAGCCTGAATTTTATAATTTAATATAATTCTGTTCCAGCCTATCTTACGGAGCAGAGGTAATCATGAGCTCGTGGTCTCCAAAGGAGAGATAGGTAATCGATGTATAGTAGTGGCTGCCAATAGCAGTGGCGGCCCAATTCACCAGGAAGTGACCACACTCTTTACGTCATGTTCATGAAGGGATTGGATTCCTTCAAAGAACCAACGGATCCAATGTTGTTATACACCAACTCTCTCAACAAATGGTTGACCTTTCACAAAATCAGCAAAAAAAAACTTTTGCGCGGCCTCCACAAATCTATCTCTGTAAACTGGAAAGCGAGCGATATCGGTGGACATGATTCTTCTTACCAGGTGAAGAGTGGAGATATATCCGGCAGGTCAAATTATCTCATTATCTTTATATCTGCAAGTCGGACGCACACGACTTTGAGATCGTGCACTCAGGTGACTTTTTGTATGCTGATAGCACTGTTCATTGTTCGGTCTGACAATGGTGGATTTCAATTCGTGACTCTCTCACCTCACCATTCGCCAAAACAGCTTTTCCAAAATAGAGATAGCAGCGACGAATTCCAGCAGTGGTGAACAAAAATGAAAAAAAAAATGGCTCCTCTATTTGGCTTACCAAATTAAATTGGATTAACACACAACAATCAATGAGGCTACAAGGCACATCACAAGTGTGACTACGCACACACACTCTCAATATTTCATTAGATAAATTGCATACAAATATATAGGTTAGGATAACCCCTAATAGCCTCCTAAATTAGTGGATCTGAAAACCACTCAAACACTAATTTAGCAATCCGTTTTAACCATTTCTTAATTATGGCATTTCGTCATTATTATTCAACATTGGATACAAGTATTTTGTCTCCAATTTTATATGAATTTGGTCATATAGATAATGCAAAAATGTTATGGGATATTCTGGAAATGAAATATAGTGAAATATAGTGAAAAGAGTGCATCTGCTTATGAGGAAACTTCTAAAGTTGATGGTGAACCTGTAGAAGGTGTTGAATCCCACTATGGTCAGTCACGTGGATACTGATGATTGTAATGAAGAAATTGTCATTGAGGTAATGTATGATGAAGAGAACATGCCAAATGAAGATTGGTTGAAGATCAAGCAAGAAATGCAATATATTGATAATTTGCTAAATGTAAGAGGACACCTGCTTGAAATAATGAATGATGAGGAATCTGCAGCAATAATGAATGTTGTAGAGGAAATTTAAAAGCATGTTTTAGATGATGTTGTAGACAACATCAATACTGAAACTACAATAACAGAGCTAAGAGCATCAGCAGAAGCAAACAACAATGAAGAAGAGCACCCAGATGCAGTGCCAAAATATTTTGAAGAAGATTTGAAGTTCCTTGAAGAATGGCTTGAAAATCCACAACTTACTGGAAACTGCATAACAGGAGAACAAGATGAAAAGAAAATTGTACTGATTTAAATATTTTAATGAATGGTTTTGAGTCTGCAGGTTTTGACATTTGGGAACAATAAGTTGAATTTGAAGAAGTCAAGTATTGTATTGAAGTGCCAAAGTTAGTAAACAACAATGAAGTTGTTGTAGAAGAAAAAGGCATTGTAGTATTCACCTACAATGAAGATTTGGAATTTGTTGATGACATCATGGACGATGAAGAAACTGAAAAAGTTAATAAATTTTTGTATGCATTGGAGTCCTGAAGAAATCAGATTTTACTATGAGTTAATGTTGCAGCAAATTGATGATCAAAAGCTCAATGGTGAAGAGAAAACAACAAAGAATGGTATGTGGTAGCAATTCACATACAAACAATTTTTGAAAGAAAAAGTTGAAGAGGACAAGCATGGACAATTTGAAATAATTTTCATATTGATGACAAACACCAACAAGAAGATGAAGAATAAGAAGCCGAAACATGGAATTTTCTGAAACATGGAATTTTCAGCAAAAAAGAAAGACTTAAATTGAAAATGCATAGAGGTTTTAGAATCTAGAAAAGGAGGAAGAGAAAAACTCACTCATACATGGAGTTGGAACAAATTTTAAGGTTTTGTTTGAATTGTCCTTTGTAATGTTTGTAAGTCTAGCTAAGACTAAGACCAACAAGTATGTTATGTATTTTTATTGTATTAAATACATTTCTCCATTAAGGAGGAGTGTTAGATAATAATGGTGAAATGTCATAATTAGGAAATGGTTAAAACAAATTACTAGATTAGTGTTTGAGTGGTTTTCAAATCCACTAATTTAGAAGGCTATTAGGGGCTATCATAACCTATATATTTATATGCAATTTATCTAATGAAATATTGATAGTGTGTGAAACTTGTGGGCTCACTGATTGATGTGGGTTACTGCAATTTTAATTGTTTCTTCCAATATTTTCTTTGTACAACTATTGGAATCCTCTCTACACTACTCGTACTCTTTCATTTTTCATTACTTTTCTTTGTAAAATTTGTATATAACCATTTATGCAACATATTTTTATCAAAAATTAAAAATAAATGCAAATTAAAATTAAATGAATTGCATTTAGCAAATTTAATATTACCTTATAAAAAAATCATACAATTTTTAAAATTAAATATTTTATTTGCTTGGAAAAGAGATATATGACTTATAGTATAATTTTTAATATGTAATAAAATGATTAATTATGAACTAATTATTAACCTAAAATATATATAATTGTAACTAATTGTGCATGAAGGTATGATTAGCTAATTAACCTTTAACACATATTATGATCAACAGATTCTACTTCGACTATTTATTTTGTTAATTATTAGTTATTATTTTCCAACTCTCTTTTAAATGTAATTCTACTTCGACTATTTATTTTGTTAATTATTAATTGTTATTTTCCAACTCTCTTTTAAATGTATAAGAAACTTCTTAACAATTCTTTTATCTAAGTATCATGTACATTTTCCCTTATTTACCATCATGGAGACAATCATACATACATATGACAATGAAGTTTTATACACGACAAACATTGTTAAAACTTAAATAAGAATACTAAATATTACTTAGCAACTCAAATAAGAATCCTGAATATTACTGAGCATGATAGGTATTCTCCTCCGGACTTTATTCTATCACCGAGATATTCTCCTCCAGAGTTTATTCTATCACCGAGATTTCATGACCAATAATGAATAAGATTTTAATATGGATTTTGTTTAATTTATATTTCATTTCAATCTTAAATTTCCACACAGCTTTGTAGGTAGCAAGCACAATTACGTTTGTTGCTTCACCAACTCTCTAATCTCCTCGAATTTCTTAATTATTCTATCTATGTTTAATCCTCTAATGTTGCACAATATTTTCCTAGATTTGATGGAGTTTCTCCCTTCAATCCCCAATCTCCGCTTTGTAAGTAGCAAGCACAATTACGTTTGTTGCTTCACCAACTCTCTAATCTCCTCGAATTTCTTAATTATTCTATCTATGTTTAATCCTCTAATGTTGCACAATATTTTCCTAGATTTGATGGAGTTTCTCCCTTCAATCCCCAATTTCTTCTTCAAATCCCCTCTCTAGTGCTTTCTTAAATATGCCCTGAATTGACCAAGGACACAACTTGCAAAAAGCAAAAACTCTATAAGGTAAGTTTGATACCTCTCCACCCCTTCCCTTTCACACACACATATATGTCTTGTCCTCCCAGGTGGCTGACACAAGATCCTTGTCATGATTATTATATAAATGAAATGAAGTTGTTATCACTTGAAGGGATGAGATATGTGTAATGTTGATTTGCCACTCTTCTCCCTTTCTTGATTTATGTTGACTCTATTTCATCAATTTCTCCTTGCTTCAGGGATAAACGAGATGATAGATATGATCTTCCATGGATGCCATTTGGCATGTTCAATAAGAAATCTACGTTTTGAGATCTACTACAGTCATTCCCCTATCACATTCACTTGATCTCTAATCTAGTATAACTAGGCCTATCAATTATACTAAAACATGGTTTAACATCAATTGAGAGAGGGATCTCCTTGTTGATATTATGGTAGCTTCGGGAGGTATGAACCTTTATTGTGACCTTTGACAAGATTAGAATGTTCCGGAAGAAAGAAAAGAAATGAACATAACCCTAGAAGAGATGTCGGCTAAAGAGAGATAATTAATATGAATTAATTAGTACCCAGAATGAGAAGTCTGCCCAGGCAAGTCTGGCAGGATTACTATAAATACAGGGCGTCAGTCTCTCATTTGACACACTTCTTAGAATTGCAGAAAGTCAGTTGTGCGCATTGCAGTCTGGCAGTCTTGTGCGCAAGTCCTGGAGAAGGTGTTGCGCCAGTTTTGGGTTGGACTCTTTGATCATCTTTGGTTACTTCTTGCTTGGTGCATTAGCCTTGCTTGGCTATTGGATTTCTACCAGGACTCTTCTCTCTATCAAGCTCAAGGTGCTCGGAGGGTGGCTTTGGCCTATGGTTGGGTGACAATAGTGATATTGTCAATGGTAAAACGAGCACATCCATTCATATTCTAACAGGTTATGGGCCCACACCTCCTTCATTCATTCTAACCGTTGGAAGGAAGCATAGCCATTAGGATACTAAGGTCGCTGAAGAACTTCCGCTAGGGTTACTAGCAAGAGCAGCTTCCAAGACACTGTCGCTAGGGTTACTAGCAGGAGCAGTTGCAAAAACCCTAAAACCCAGATCCGACACCTTGTGATGGAGCATCTCGCTCAAGAAGAAGTTATTCAAATGCTCCCTAGTTTAGCGCACCTTTTGGCTCTCTCAGAAGACAGAAACGTCATATTTGAAGTTTTTGATCAAGACATGACCAGTCACCAGTCAATCGAAGACATGAGTGAAAAGATCAGCCTTCTACACTACTCAGCTCTCACTGGAACAATTGAAGATGACATGTGGATAATTGATAGTGGAGCTTCGAGGCATATGACGGGAGATCAAGACAGACTCTCAAATCTAAATGAGAAGAAGACATCGTACAAGGTAGAGCTTGGAGACAAAAGCACTTACCTAGTGGAAGGATTTGGACAAGCCTTTGTCAAGTTGAAAACAGGTAACAATGTTCAGTTAAGAAATGTTTTATATGTACCTGGTTTAGAAAAGAATCTTGTATCCATATCTTGCCTAGAAGACAAAGGAAACCAAATAGCTTTCGTAGATGGAAAAGTGTTATCTTGGCATAAAGACTCCAGCATAGAAAATGTTAGGGTTATTGGAACCTGTGAAGGAAATCTATACATACTACTAGAACAAAATGAAGAAGCCCTCGTACATGACGAAGTCAATCCCAATGAAATTTGGCATAGAAGGTACACTCATATTAACTATCAAGCATTGCCTTTTCTCAAAAAGATGGTTGAAGGAATACCAGAATTGCAGTCTACACATGAAGGAATTTGCAAAGGATGTGCTCTTGGAAAGAATACCAAGAAACCATTTCCAAGCAGCAACAATAGATCTAAGGAGATTCTAGATTTGATACACTCAGATGTTTGCGGTCTGATGCCAGTAAAATCTCTAGGAGGATCTCTCTACTACGTAATCTTCATAGATGATTACTCAAGAAAGACTTGGTTATATCTTCTAAAGACAAAGGACGAAGTATTCAACAAATTTCAAGAATTCAAAGCAGATATAGAGAATCTCACAAATAAGAAGATCGAGACCTTAAGAACAGATAATGGAGGAGAATATACATCAAAGGAATTCGTTGCATTCTTCAAATCGACAGGGATTATGAGGGAGTTGATTGTTCCTCATAATCCTCAACAAAATGGTGTAGCAGAAAGAAAGAATAGATCTATTGAAGAAATCATAAAAGCACTACTAAACAATCAAGGTTTATCCATGTTCTTATGGGGAAAAGCAGCCATGACAACAATATATGTTCAGAATAGAATTCCTCACCGCATATTGAAGGACATGACTCCAGAAGAAGCCTTCTCAGGTAAGAAACCTAATGTGGAAAACCTAAGAATCTTTGGATGTCCTGTTTACTCTCACATTCCCAAGGACAAAAGGAACAAATTAGAACCCTCAGGAAAGAAGGGCATATTCGTAGGATATAGCGAATCATCCAAAGCTTATAGAATCTATATTCTGAAACAACACAAGATTGAAGTCAATAGAGACGTGACCTTCAATGAAAAGATGGCTTTCAAGAAATCCATAGAAGAAACTATAGAAGAAGAAGACCATGAAGAACCTATTGAAGAAAGCACAAAAAACCAAAATGACGAAAAGGAACAACCTGATCATCCTATGCAACCATGTGAGACCATTGATTCAGACACTGTACCTAAGACTAAGAAACGACCATCTTGGCTTGAAGCTACCTTACAAGAAGAAGAAAGACTCAAGGTCCCAGATGGGACATTCAGAAAAAGTAAGAAGCCTAAAAGATTCTCAAGTTATGCAACATGTATGACAAAGCTTCTAAATGAAGAACCTACCATGTTTAAAGAAGCAATTCAAAAGAAACAATGGAAAGAAGATATGATGGAAGAACACCAATCCATCATGAAAAATGATGTATGGGAAATTGTGCCTAGACCTAAAGAAAAATCAGTAGTAACTTCAAAATGGGTATATAAGATCAAACATGCAGCAGACGGAAGCGTGGATAAAAATAAAGCAAGGTTTGTAGCTAGAGGGTTCTCCCAAAAGGAGGGAGAAGACTATGACGAAACATTTGCTTCGGTTGCTAGATATACTTCCATTAGAGCTATCATATCTCTTGTCACTTCCATGGGATGGAGTTTACATTAGATGGATGTAAAGATAGCTTTCCTCAATGGAGCAATAGAAGAAGAAGTATATATTGAACAACCTCAAGGGTTTGAAGTAAATTCCAGAGACACTCAGAATTACAGATTAAATAAATATTTATATGGACTCAAGCAAGCTCCAAGAGCTTGGTATGCCAGAATAGACAACTATCTAACGAGACTTGGTTTCTCCAAAAGTCATGTAGATCCAAAATTTTACTACAAAGTCGTGAACAATGCACCTGTGATTCTACTACTATATGTTGACGACCTATTCCTAACAGGTGAAGAATCTCTTATCATCCAGTGCAAAAGGGAACTAGCCTCTGAATTTGATATGAAAGATCTAGGTCTCATGCATTATTACTTGGGACTAGAAGTATGGCAGAAGCGTGGTGAAGTATTTCTTGGACAAGGAAAGTATGCAATAAAGATCCTTCAGAAGTTTGGAATGATGGATTGCAAATCCATGGACACTCATATGACTACAGATATAAGAAAAGTAAAAGATCTAGATTCTGATCCAGTAGATCCATCACTATATCGACAATTGATTAGGTCATTATGTATTTGGTAAATACTCGACCAGACATTTGCTTTGTCATAAATACACTTAGCCAGTTCCAGGTGGAACCTAGACATGAGAATTGGATAATTGGATAGCTACAAAGCATGTCCTAAGATATATTCGTGGGACAATAAACTACGGCTTAAGATATACTGCATCCAATGATATATAGCTTCATGGATTTATAGATTCAGATTGGGCAAGAAGTGTAGAAGACAGAAAGAGTACTTCAGGGATGTGTTTCAGCTTGGGCTCCTCTATGATATCTTGGGGTAGTAGGAAACAAAAGTCTGTCGCACTAAGCAAAACAAAAGCAGAATATATCGCGGCATGTGAAGCATGCACAAAAGCAGAATATATCGTGGCATGTGAAGCATGCACAGAAGCAATATGGATGAGAAAGATAATCTCCGATTTATTTGATCAGGTTCCATATTCGACCATAATACACTGTGACAATCAGAGTTGTATAAGACTATAAAAAAAACCAGTGTTTCATGAAAGGTCGAAACATATTGAGATCAAATACTACTTTATTCAAGATAAATTCCAGGAAGGAGAAGTAAAGCTCCAATATATCCCCACATATGAGCAGACAACATATATCCTAACAAAGCCTCTGTCCAGAATAAATTTTGCATATTTCCGAGACAAAATGGGGATCGTGGAAATAACTCCCTTAGTTGAAAGAGAAGAAATGACTCTTCGGGTTGGGAGGGAGCACTAACATATTATTGAGAAGAGTCATTTTCATGTTTGAAAAAAAATAGTCCAGCTTGGGCATATTCTTTCCAGTTCAGAAAGTGGATTGAGATTTCTAACGGACAGACATTTTCCAGCTCGGAAAATGGTCCAGATCGAACGGTTATTTTCGTAATGAAAATGGTTTGATGGATTGTTGATGTACCATAGACAACAACTTCCCATTGTAGTTAACATGGGGAATGGTCTGTTTTGGAGGTTGGTGCAACACAGTCATTTCCTTTAAAAATGGTCCAGATAGTCATTCCTTAGGGAGGATTCATTCTCTCCAGGATGCACTTTGTTTAATGTCGGAGGAATGGCCCAGGGTGGGGAATGGTCCAGGTTCATCAATCAGGGACAGGCATTCCTCAGGGCAGATTCATTTTGTCCAAGTTACACTTTGTTTAGTGTCAGAGGAATGGCCCAAGGTGAGGAATGGTCTAGGCTCAGAAATCAGGACAATCATTCTTCCTTGCTCAGGAAGAATAGTCCAGATAGCTCATCATTGATGTTCTACTCTAAGGGCAGATACTCTTTCAGATCTCACAGATGTGAGTGAAAGAATGGCCCAGATGATTCAGTTTATATCATAACAATATTTTCTGTGCAAGTTGATATCGGATGATTGTTATGGAGACTGCCTGTATCCAGACAGTAGAAATATGATACTATGGTGGATATGTTCCACTGTTTCTGACTATGTGTCACAGTTTGAGTAGTTGTGTACTACCATGGATAAACACAGTTGTGTTATATCAATTGATATTGTACCAGTTGTCATGGAGATTATCTAGTTGGATAATAATGACGGTGCTCGTGATGCTACCAAGCTGAATGGTCTATTTGTGCTCAAGACCATTATTGGTTATACCTCCCTAGCTAGGAGGGAGTGTTGATATTATGGTAGCTTTGGGAGGTATGAACCTATATTGTGACCTTTGAAAAGATTAGAATGTTCCGGAAGAAAGAAAAGAAATGAACATAACCCTAGAAGAGATGTCGACTGAAGAGAGACAATTAATATGAATTAATTAGTACCCAGAATGAGAAGTCGGCCTAGGCAAGTCTAGCAGGATTACTATAAATACAGGGCGCTAGTCTCTCATTTGACACACTTCTCAGAATCGCAGAAAGTCACTTGTGCGCACTCCAGTCTGGCAGTCTTATGCGCAAGTCCTGGAGAAGGTGTTGTGCTAGTTTTGGGTTGGACTCTCTGATCATCTTTGGTTACTTCTTGCTTGGTGCATTTGCCTTGCTTGGCTATTGGATTGCTACCAGGACTCTTCTCTCTGTCAAGGTCAAGGTGCTCAGAGGGTGGCTTCGGCCTATGGTTGGGTGACAATAGTGATATTGTCAATGGTAATATGAGCACATCCATTCATATTCTAACACTCCCTTCCATATTGTCAATGAATGGATCTTTTATTCATTTCTAGTAAAATTGGTATTGCTTACTCCACTTATATGTACTATACTCCCCTAGCCATTGTCTCCTTCCATCCAAAATTCCATCTTTGATCTCTAGATCATATTCTTCATCTACCTTGATCTCATTTTGCATGATTATCAAGTCCATTTTTAAATTCCATCTTTGATCTCTAGATCATATTCTTCATCTACCTTGATCTCATTTTGCATGATTATCAAGTCCATTTTTAGAGATATTGATATGTAATCTATTCATAATGATTAAAAACAACCACATAGATATTCATTCCACATTGGGAATAAACCCACAAACGATTGGATGAACATGGTTTTGAGAAGTTATGTTTCCTTGAGGTCTTTAAAAGACAAAGGAGAGTCGTAGATGGGAGGAGACTATAAATATAGTAGCAGACCAATTAAGGGAAGCAATGCAATCAAGAGAACTCAACGTAAAATAAGATTATAAACATTGCTATCACTATCAGTGTCCAAGTCGAGTTGTAGTCTCTATAACTATCAATAAATATAGTCTTCTTGTTTTTTTTCCAGAAATTTATGTTATGTAATTTCTATATTTTGATTAATGTTTGACTTTCCACTTCTAAACTCACTTCTAATTGTTGTATAGTAAATATGTATTCGTGATTATAGATTTATTTAAAAACTTGGTTTTGTTTTCTTTTACAAACATTGTAGTAGTAAGATTTTTCTTCTTTTAATTTTTTTTTTGTGCATAAGGAAATAAACCGATCAATTTTGTATCAAATCATTTGATGCTGGAAATGCTTTAATTTTTTTTTTTATATTAAATGAAGTTAAGAATATAGCTGTGAAGGTGAAAGGCTAACTTTTTTTTTTTAATTGAATAAATTCTGGGAATATAGTGGTGAAGAAGAAATGCTACCATTGAAGCCAAAGCCAAGACCAAGCTAGAACTAAAGTTAAAGTTAGAGGTCGGGCAAAAGATAAAGAGTTTGAGTAGGTCCAAATCAGTGGTTAGAGTGTGAGCAAAATTTTGAGTCACAACTAGAACTAAATCCAAAGCCAAATATCCAATACTTATAGGTTTCAGGTGAAGATATGAATCTTTTTGATCTGGCTGTCAATCTATTGATGTGAGAAAATTTCTTATCATCAATATCACAGGTTCACCCAACAAAAGAGATGAATTAGACCTTGCAAGATTGTTTGGTATATTGAATCCTCAAAATTATGGCCCAACTACCATTATTGATTTTATGATGAAATTTAAGAAGTTCAGATGAAATGAAGATGCTCCAAAACTAATATAATCGAACATATTTTGGGAAATCTAATAAGAACTAAAAAGACATAGTACCAACATAAGTAAATGAAAATGACAAACAAGAATAAGTTTGTAGAATAATAGACTACATAAACCTCCATACCACCAACAACAAAATGAGGTGAGACTACAATTAGACTAAAATTTATAGTTTCGTAACGATGTTAGTAAAATCACAAAAAAATAAGCAACAACAGATACCAAGTATGAGAAGAGTCTACAACAAACAATTGTCCATTCCCTCAATTGTCCAACACATCATGAATAACAAGAAAAAACTATAATAATTTCGTAGTAACACTAAAAATCTCTAACATAATTTGATGAATAGTGATTTCTCAATTAATAAGAAGAAAGCTTACAATGTCAAGAAAAAAGCATTTCCTTATTTGATTTTATCATATTTATACAAAAATGTGATAAAGGAAGTTGAATAGTTTTAAATTTTCATCTTCCCAACCATTCACATTCCAAATCAACCTTTTTCTCTTTGTGTCTTTAATTCCCTTTTACAAGTTTTTCACATTCCAAATCAACCTTTTTATCTTTGTGTCTTTAATTCCCTTTTACAAGTTTTTACATGAAGAGGAATTATTTAATATTACATGACCTTAACTCCTATGAGGTTTCCTATTATAATTCATCTTTTCCCACGACTTTTCAACAAAATTTAGGGAAGGGAAATCTCAATAATTTTGATTTGTTTGCCCACTAATACATTTATGTAGCTGATGTTTCCTATTGTACTCAAATTTATTCATGGATGCTTTTTAGTTGTGATTTCCAAGATCTTGTGTTTTTTCCCTTCATCCTTTCAAACATGAGATCTCCAAACAGATTTGTGCTAATAATTTGGGTGCATGGCCTCCTCGAATGGTCGACATGTTGCTTCTAAGATCCCGATGGTTCTTTCCTCACTTTAGCTAACATTCCATTCTTCATCACTTAACCATGACAATAGAAATAGACTATTAATTCCATATAAGAATTTTCTAATTGAATTAATACTTGAAAAGAAAACTTTAGGGTAGTATCAACTCCCTCGTTCAACTTTTGATGTAATCTACTTTATTATTGACAGCTTGGGATTTATGTTATTCACCACTTGTTATTTCTTCACTCGAATTCCACCTTCATCTAGCCTAGAGAAGGCGAAACATCCACAAATAACTTTGATTTGGTCTTATTAGTCCCTGCCAAGCGAGGGATTATAACTTTAGGTACGAAGTCAACTATCGTTGACTAATTATTAGTAATTGGTGCATTCTGTTAAATTTGTTAAATTAATTGGTACATTTTGGTGAGATTTTTATACACCTTGTCAATATTTTTTATTAATTCTTTTTTATAAAAATTAAAAATTTCTTTTTTAAATTTCAAATAATTTTTTTATCATTTTGTGATTTGCCCACATCAATATGATGTGACTAAATAGTTCTAGTGGAGGGCAATATTATTTGCCTATTTGTTAGAGTTTATAATTAGTTTAAAAAATTGAATAAAACTAAATTATCCTATTGGTCCGACAACACATTGACAACACATTGCCCTAACAGAGTGGATGAGTTGTCCTCCTGTTTTCACCGCCTCTGCATGCATTGCAAAGTTGATGCTCTGTCCCATTCTGCAATCTTCACCGCCTCTGCTCCTCACCGTATCCAAAGCCAAAGAGAGAGCGGCTCATCAACTCCACATTAAGGAGGTAACAAACCAGTTTATCATCCACCTACAGGAGTCTACTCATACCTCTTATCTTAGCCATATACACACAGCACACACAACTTCCTCTCCAGTTTCCCCATGAAATCTATGCACTAGCAGTCTGGGAATGACTAAGAACTCCATGCACAAAGAAAATTGGAAGCTCAACGTCCAATGCTGTGAAGAATACTGTGAAGATTGGTTCCATAGCAGTGATAGCAGTGAGTTCAGAATATAAGTAAGTTCAGAATATTGTACATAGTATGTTTTGCAAAATTGATTGCTCAAATGAACTTTGAAGTTTGACTCAGGAAATGGGAAATGCGTGAATTTGACTGGGGAAATGAGTGAATTTCAGAAGGCAAGCTCAGGAGAAAGGCTTACCTTACATTATTGACAGCAGCAAGTGCGTATCTGGCATTCAATCCAGGTGATCAACGGACTACTTCTGAGACAAGCATGTCGAAACGCCAATCTAAGCCACAGACAGGTAAGAATTAAACACAATAAAATATAAAAGATGGAAACAATTAACAACATATTCATAGCATATACTATACTCCCTTTTTTTTTGGTCATTTTTTTACATCTGTGATTCCTCAAGTGTCTTTCAATGGAGTCTGGGACGTCAAATAACTCCGCATGTTAAAATATCTTCCACTCATAATTGAAAAAAACTAAACAGATATTTGCACTTTGCAATCGTAACCAGTTCGGCCTCTAAAGTTAGTGTGGCTCAGTAATAAGTAATAATCATTCCGACCTATCACAAATGTAGATGATTCATACAAAATAGAATTTTTTGCGAAAATGAAAGTGGAAATTTTTGCGAAAATGAAAGTGGAGCTTCACAACTACCACAATCTTCATCTAATCATTGAAAGCAAGCATTAAAATAAGAATATCGAACCAACAAAACTAACAAATCTATTATTTTCTGAAAGTAACAATGTTAAGTCCTTTTTATTTTCCAATGTTATCATTCTATTCCCTATTTGTTTATGAATCCTATCTTAAAAAGATAAGTTAGCTTTAAGCATTTTTTTTTTTATGTCTAATTGAAATTTAGTTTTGTTATCTTACTTTTATCTAGAGATTCCATGTATTCACATAAATAATCTAAATTCATCATGGTACACCTCTCTAGTTTATCTAGGTTAGTAATATTAGCTTTAATAGTATAAATGGAATATGTTTCAACAATATTTGGATTTGCTAGATCACCAAATAAATCCATTCTAGAGATATTCAATGAGCTAACAACTTCATCAAGCATGAATTGTAATGGTTGTAGGGCTTCTGATCCAAGTAGAAATTGGTGGCCACCCACCTATTTTACTAACTCAAAACATGGGTTTCCACCTTGGCAGTTTTTCTACGGTTTTTTGCGTATGAACTTTTGGGGTCGTTTTGAGCCCTAAACGACGTCTTTCTCGGCACGACAACGCTCATATGTTATCCAAAGGCATAGTCTGGGCTGGAAAAAAATGTACTCCTCGGCTAGACCTTTCCGACGAGGTATAGAACGCCCCAAATAGAGATCGTATGAAAAAGTTATGCCCTTGGAAAGTTGACGTACCAACTACCCCCATCGGGGCCCGCAAACCTTTTGGCATTTCATCTTCTGGGGTTAGGGTTTTGGATTTTCTTTATGTTAAAAAGGCCTCTAGAACCTTATTGTAAACATCATCATATTCTAGTGAATGAGCGTAGCCATCACATCTCTTCTCAGAGATAAGTTTCCACCATTCTAGTGAGTCATTCACTTTGTAATTTTATAGTTTCTGTACATTTTCTCATTAATAAAAATTGTTCATTACTGTATCTTTGTGTTTATTGCAATATTTCTATGTATCTTGAAATATCTTTGTATATTTCATTGTTATATCTTCACCTTCATTTCATTCTCAAAATAAATCTGAATCAGTGGTATCAAAGCAAGTTGCTCATTGTCGTTTCTTAGTGCATGTCCTCGACGAGGTCAGGGTGCAGAGAGTTGGGTCTCGAGCTAATTTCCCTTGAGGACAACCGCTCTCATCAACCCAAGCAACCTCCCATGGTGGAAGAAAAGAGAGACACGGGAGTATAATATCCCATAAAGTTGTTGCTCGTGGAAGCCCTCGTGCAACGAAGGAATGAGATGTTGGATAATTTCGCCCAAATCCTTCAACTATTGTCAACAATAACAGACGCATTTTCATCAAGCAGTCACTTTGGAGACGCTACTCCATTCAAGGTACAAGTTAATTTTGATATTCCTGTATTTGAAGGTCAGATCGATGTGGATTCTTTGGAAAAATGGTTAAATTTGCCAGAAGGTTATTTCTATGTTCACAATTTTTTCGACAGAGAAAAGACCACCTTCACAATCCTCAAGGCTCTCCCCCATGTCAAACATTGGTGGGAAACTTATTGGGAGAAAAGTTCCACAGAAGAATCTGGAATATTTGGGGCTGAGCCCACTTGGGAATTTTTTATGGATGCGATCAAGGAGAAATATTACCCTGTGGGAAACTATGATGACCAATACATGAGATGGACCACGCTGCATAAATATGGGACCAAACAATGTCAGAGTTCACAAATGCCTTTCATATCTTGCGCACTAAGTTGGGTATCAAAGACTCTGAGCAACATCTGGTTCTAAAATACTGCAGATCTCTACACAGATACATCCAACCCGAAATGGAATTTCTGGACATTTCATCACTAGGAGTCGCGTATCGATATGCTATCAAAATCGAGCATAAATTTAAGCAACAAAATAAGCAGGAGTTTGGGTCTGCATATCCGCAGCAACCAAAGTATGGTAAAGGCAGTCCTAACTCACAAAACAACCAAACTCAAGACAATCAGTCAAAGCTGCAGGAAAATAAGAGAAACGGGAAGACAAGGAAGGACACTAGGAAGTGGTGTGATTTCCACAAAAAACCCTGGCACAACACCGATGAATGTCACTCAAAATAGTCATTGGTAGTTGAGATCAAAGAAAAAGAGTCGAACCTGGATTCAGAATCTGATGCTAAAAATAATGGAAGGAGACAGATCATTGATGCAAACCCCATTGCCACCGTCACAACCACAAAAATCCAACCAGAAGCACCAACAGATCCCGAAGAGGGGGAGCGCCTCTTCCATTCACAAATGTGGGTGAAGGGGATCCCGTTGCATTTCATTGTTGATAGAAGAAGCCAAAATAACCTCATCTTAGTAGAGGTCATCAAATAATTGGAATTTCCAACAACACCACACCCGCATCCATACAACATCGGTTGGCTTCGCCAGGGACGTGATCTTCATGTCAGCCAATAGTGTTGCCTCTCCTCCGACATCGAGCCCTTCAAGGATGAGGTATTGTGTGATGTTTCCCCGATGGATGTCTGTGATGTTCTTTTGGTCCATTCATATATGTGTAAGCGCCATGTTGTTTATGAGTCTCGACCTCATAATGTCATTGTTACTCTGGGGGATCATCTCGACAGGATAATAGAGGTAGTTTTGATTACCGTTTCAACAAAACAGTGCATCAAAGTTGTCTCTCATATGACAAATTTTAGCTTCTTCGCAATTCAGGCAGGAAGTGAAAAGAAGGAAATTATGGTCACCATGGCCTCGGTCCAAGCCCCCTTTATCCAACAGAAGCAGATCAACAATATTGGAGCAAAGCACAAATATTCCTTCTGCACACAGTCATGTCATGCAACCAGACTGGTTAAAAAGGTCCAACCCCTCAAACATCAGGTTCACGACAACCTTCCACAAACCAAGCAATGCAATGTCTCCAGCAAGGCAAGTGGTTCACCGAGGTTCAGATTCAGAAAACGCTTTCCCATCACCCACTGGAACTCAACGCAATGGAGATCATTGCTTCCTAAGGAGGGAGGATTGAACCAGGCGAAAATCTGTGGCCACCCACCTATTCCACTAGCTCAAAACACGGGTTTCCACCTTGGAATTTTTTCTGTAGTTTTTCGGGTCCTGAACTTCTGGGGTCATTTTGAGACCCTAAACAACATATTTTGGGCATGATAGCACCCAAATGATAGCCAAAAACATGGTTTGGGCTAAAAATAATGTTTACTCCTCGGCTAGACCTTTTCCGACGAGGTATAGAATGTCCCAAACAAAGACCATATGCAAACGTTACGCCCTTGGGAAGTTGACGTACTAACTATCCCCATCGAGGCCTACAAATCTTTTGGCGTTTCATCTTCCAGGGTTAGGGTTTTGGATTTTCTTAATGTTAAAAATGCCTCTAGAGTTTCATTGTAAACATCATCATCTTTTGGCAAATGAGAATAGCTATCACATCTCTTCTCAAAGATAAGCTGCCACCATTCTAGCGAGTCATTCACTCTGTAATTTTATATTTTTTGTACATTCTCTCATTAATAAAAATTGTGCATTATTGTATCTCTGTGTTTATTGCAATATTTCTATGTATCTTGCAATATCTCTGTATATTTCATTGTTATATCTCCTCCTTCATTTCGTTCTCAAAATAAATCTAGATTAGCTTCATAGCTTTACGACTTCATTAAACAATGTTCACAATATAAAATATTAATAATTATCAAGAATGAAAACCTAAATACATCATTATTGTTGAGGAAGCTATTGTGAAGAACCTGGATACTGATTTAAACATGGATTCATCACTTGTCTCAAAGGCATCAAGAATTGGCCAAAGTTTTTAAATGACAAGCATGCTTGTGAAAATTTCTCTCAAATCATGGCAATGGCTTCCCTTAAGACTACTTTATTGATAAGCCTTAGTCAAACCCTCACTCATGTTGTTAGAAGTAGCTTCTAGTTTATACAAGTCATTTATAAAAAAATTATTTATGCCAAAATTTGTTTTAAATCGACATCTTTAACCATTGGGCAACGTTTTGTTTAGTTGAAAAATATTACTACTTTCAAGTGCACATAGGAAGATCCAACCACTCCATTATGAGCCTTATATCATTGGCAACATACTAGTAGGGAAGAATGATTTCAAGCTTTACCTACCATTTTACCTTGGTTTACACCTTGTTTTTAATGTGGATTTGCTTCAACCATACATTACAACTCTGTTAGACACCTGAGAGGTGGTAGAGAAAATGGCCACCACTGAAGATAAACCTAAATTTCATTAAACAATATATAACGGGTTAGATCATGGACACGAAATGAATAGCACACAACATAAGGAAGGACAACTCTATTGGCTTGTCAAAGCAAGTTAGCATATTTTCGAAGGAATGTGGTTCACAATGAACCAAGTTTGCCAAAAGTTTATCCTCTTGATCTAGGAAGGTTACATAATGCAAACCATCTCTACTAAAAGGGGGTTGATTAATACAAGTGGTCATTGTGGGCCATGTTAGGAATAGTCTTGATTTGGACAGTTTTCATGTCCTAAACTTTTGGTGTGGTTCTCAAACCCTAAACAACACTTTTTGTCATCACTTCAGTTGAAAAAATTGGAGGTTTTATATTGCATGATATTGTTCTTCTCATCAATATTTTCCAACGAATTATTGTGCACCTCAAACAAATATGTATGTGGAAGTATGGTCCTAAGAAAGTGGTGCGTCATTTCCAAGTCAGTGTCTTGGGCTTGCCTTTTTCCACCTAACTCCTAGGTTTAAGGTTTTTTCACTTTAAGTTTTCTCTATATTATACAAATAATGAATTTCCAACTCTAAGTTATGAGATTTTTGCAAATAAGAGTAGTCATGACATCTCTTCTAAAAAATAAGTTATTGACATTCTAGTAAATATGTAGTACTATGAACAATTTTGGTGCCAAAAAACAATAAACTAAACCCTATACACTACTTTTAAGTCACCTAATGCATTCCTGAGGCCTTGGACAATGACCTAAACCCTCTGAAAGTGATATTCATCTCTTCTAAAAAAAATTATTTACATTATAGTCAATATGTAGTACTATGAACAATTTGGTGCCAAAAAACAATAAACTAAACCTTATACACTACTTTTAAATCACCTAACACAATCATGAGGCGTTGGACAATGACCTAAACCCTTTGACTTTAAAAATGGGATACATGCTATGGATTCTCTCACAAGAACTCAATATGCATGATATTTACATATATTCAATTGAACATATATACAAATAATAATCACAAAAACACAAACTTAGATATATATATGGATTAACAAAGCCACCCTTGTCTCGTATAATTCTTTGGGTTTCAAAAAAACTTTAAATTTGAGTACAAGTGTTTGGCAGATAGAGACACAAACTATTGGGCATACCATTTGGTCCACACGATATATATGCCTTTTTTTTTCCACACGATATATATGCCTTTTTTTTTTTCCAATACTTTACTTTCTGCTCCCTAAAGATTAGAATCCTTAGGCGTACTCGTTACACGTTAGAAATGAGAGGGAAACATTGGGCCCGAGTGAATGGTAAGCACGGTGTGATATGCTCATAGGTCTCCACCATGGTAACCCGTAGTTTCTCTTTCGGCCCAACAAAAGTAGACTTGGGGTTGACATATTTACGCCGAAAGGCGTATACCTATTGATAATGGGCAGAATTAATCACCTTTTAATCATAAATTTCAATCCTAGGGTTGGCAATTGAAGATGCTGGCATATTCTTCGTCGTCCTCTCTAATCAATGGATGAGATTTTGATAAATTAACTTCCGCTCATTTATAAAGACGTTCGTTTATGTGATTACTTTTTCACATTTACTAAATAAAATTAAAAAATTACTTGCTCATCACCAGATTGCCAAGTTCAGTGATTAAGAAATATTAAGAAATAACAACAGTGATTAATAAACTGGACAGATACGTATGGCCGCGTGGATGTGAACTGCTGCCGTTTCATTGGTGTGAAATTGGATGCAAATTAAAACGTTTTGTAGTACGCCGTTATTTTTTAACGAGGGCGGATGCTTATGGCTTCCTCTACCCACGATTCCGCTTCCACTTTTCAATTCCATGCCAGATTTTGCCTGCGTTTTAAATGCCACCCAACGTTAAGCCTTTCGGCGTTCACCAGCCGTGAGTACTCACGGCTGTGCTAGTTGTAAACCCCACCACCAAAACAAACTTTTTAGTTTTTGTATAATGTTACTTTGGTGATGGATTTCAATGTCATTGTGTGGAAAGTATGGTTCAAAGGAATTTCGAAGTTTTGGAATTTCATTCAATATAATTATAATAAATTTTAATAAAAGTGATTATAAAATAAGTGTATTTAATATTATATTTAATTATAAAATAATAAATTTTAAATATCTTTTATATAGTTTTTACATATCCTAATTTATTTAATATTTATGTGTATAATGTTTAGGTTATGAAACTATGAATAAAAAGTTAAAAATTGTTGATATAATATAAACATATATGTTAACTTGATTTTGACAATTCCATGTCATGCAATCAATGATTACTCCAAAACCAAAGGATTCACTTCCACCAAAGGATTCACTTCCATTCATCTTCAATAGTTAATCAACCCATCAATAATTGTCGTCGATCCCATTGCTCATAGTAACATACCCATGTAATTGCTCTTCGATTTCTTTTTACAATATTGCCCAAAGGGTAGTTCCCATATTGTTCCTCGATTATTACACCATGAGGCATTTTATTATGGAGTCTATGGGCTTCTTCGATGGGATGTTTTTAGTAGACAACCCTCAAAGCCCTACCCACCATTCATCTTTTCCATTGTAGAAGTTGACTAGCCTACCATAAAGAATGTGACTACTTTTGACAACTCCAATGGCAATGTTATGGAAATGTTATGGAAACCATAATGAAATTATCAATTGCAAGGTGGTGGTAAAAAGGGTAAATTTGAGAAACTGGAAGTGCCAATGATTTAGCCAGACAAAAATACATAGATAAAACATATTTGCAAAGCAAGAAAATCAGACTTGAACTTACCATCATAGGTTGAGTTAGCTTAGGGATAGGCCTAGGGTTGAGCCTCTAGTTTCACATGCAAGAAAATCGCCATTAAATATTGTTTTCACATGCATTCAATTCACAGACATTCTGACGAAAAGAATGAAGGTCATTCACGGGCTCAACTCTCCCACTTCTAACCATGCCCTCCTCATGGCTTTGTGATCCACAAAGGTTCTCACCTAAAATGCTAGTAGAGGTTTCATAATCAAACACAACAACCACACATTTATAAAAATATCCAAGGATCTCAAGTCCTCCAAAAAGTGCCCTCAATCTAGTCAAGTATTTGAAAACCATAAGAATAAACATTCGAAAACCATAAGAATAAACACTAATGATATCAGGTAAGATTCTGTAATAAATATTTACAAGCTATCCAATATCATTTTTAATGTATTCAAAGGTGTCAATGAGTTCCATGGGAGAATTGTCAGTGTTTCTCCTAGCTCAATTTAATAGAATGATTGCTTGACTTTGTCTTGGCCTTTCAAAATAAGTTACATTTAAATCTTGCTATGTTCCCCACTATTATTCCATTAATTTTCTATCATTGTGAAACTTTACACTTATCATCACCCCATTCCTTCCTTCATGTCATCATAGTAACTAAAGGTATTTAGTTCTATTCTCGATAGCATTAGTTCTACAATAGTTGAAAGTATTGGTTTTTCAATGAAAGTTTTTTTTTTTCATCTTATAGGGATTTTAAGAGGTGTGTTTCCAAGGGCCTATTTAATATGTTTCAGAATAATATTAAGGTTGAGTGGGAAATGCATTTGATTTACTCCTCTTTATTTTTTGGTTCCAAGTGGTATGGTGTCTTACCAATTATGGGAATGATATTGTTAAATGTGAGTTCTATTGAGATATGTTGAAGGCTTGTCATACAGATTCTATAATGGGTAATTTATTAGGTATAGTTTTTTTTTTTAATTTGACTAAGTCATCTTTGGTTGAGAGTAATTTTATTGCATCTAATATTTTTTGGTTGATTGTTTCAATGCTACTCTAAATGCATCAATTGAGTGGGAGCTTATAGATTGGCCAAGTACGACTTACTTATATGAGAGGGATATTTGGTCATTTTTTCTCAAGTATATAGGGAAATTCCAACACGATAAAGAACATTGATAGTATAAAGTTAGATTGTTGGTTTTTCCTATAATTGCATCAAGAGGCTCTTTTATATGCTAATATGAAGGAGATGTGTAATTCAGTGCTCAATGTGGGATTTACATGTGGCATTTAAAAAAATAAAATATTAATGAAAATATTTCAATGTCAAGACTTGCTTTGAAATATTTTGATCACTTTGAATATATATATATATATATATATATATATATTACATTTTGATCACTCTGTGCACGTGCGTGCGCACACACACACACACACTTTATGTCTCATATATGAAAGTTATTAGTACATTGAACAAATACTACTTGATGTCATAATTTTGAAGCAAGTGTATGAGTAGAATAAACTATTCCCAATGGAATCTCCACTTAATGTTGTCTTGATCTAATATTATTGTTGGATTTTCCATGGAACAAATGTTGTGGCTTGTTTTGATTCACCCTTTGTTGTTGTAGAGGTCAACTAGCCTACCATAGGATAGGATTTCACATGGTCTCCAAGATGCCTAGTATCAGTTTTGGTGTTGATGCCACCTTCACAGGGTTTCTTCACAATCCTTATAGTTGTCTTGATATATGTAGGAACTACCTATTTCTGCCAAGAGGAAGGTCAAGAGGGTATATTGTTTATTGTTAGCTACAGTGAAGAGAGGGTTTGGGAATCCCTAAGCTACTTACAAAGATGGTAGTTTCTTCTCTTCAAGTGATCATCAACTACAACGAGGAGTTTCCATGTGCCATTAACATTAAAGATTGGGTGGTCATCATTAATTATTTGCTCATGGAAACACTAGCCAAAAGACCCAAACCTTCAACATATGTAGCTGCATTGTATGAGCCCCAAATATGTCATGGTTTATTATTTTCCTTTCATGCTAAAGTTTGAAGGTAGGACCATTGAAATAAAAAGCAGAGCATTATTGATTACCAAGAACTTCAATGCCAAGTAAAAATGCATGGATATATTCTATATCTTATTTTCTGATTGTTGTAGGGTTTCTATTATAGGGTATAGCCAAGAGAGATGCATTTTTTTAATGGAATGGGGGGTTGCATCATATATAGGCCAACGTTGCTCCCCACCTCATTGTCTTAGTACTAATTTTAATAATGCACCACCTATCAACTTATATTCTATTTGAAACCAACCTTTATTTTAGGTTGGTCTTACTTAGGCGTGAAATTTGTTCCCATTAAATCATTGGTTACAATACAAAAACCATTGAAATTAAGAGCTAGTCACACACATGATTAAAGGTACCCTATATAGATGTCATAGAATCAATTTCCATGTCCATAAAATATATTTGATTGATTTTTTGGTTAAACAAAGCCCATTATGTTAATCACTTTATTGAGTGTACCTAGGGAAAGGAAAAGAGTCACAGGATAAAAAAAATATCAGGTAATCTCACTCCTCGCCTTTCCTTACATCAGGGCGAGTGGCTTTGCTCCTCTACTAGGTGGGTGAGCAGATTCACTCTTATTGGGCTATAGAGATAATTTGTTTAATCAATCTAGAATCTCATTATTGGATACACCCCATTTCCTCTGGTGCCTTAAGGAAGCACTTCCTACTTCGACATGCATAACATGTAAATAGTGAGAGGGCTTCTCTTGGTATTTGATCTTGAGATGTGTAGCCCTTTTCATTATGCTCATTTTTTTTAATTTCTTAGGGTATCAAATTTCTTGTAGGCCAAAAGGTTCATGTTCTCTCTTGGCCATGATTTTCCTACATTTTTTTTGTCTTTGCTTCTTCTGTTGGGGTGAGGGATGGTCTCCCAAGGGAAGTCACCCTCTTGGTGATGTAGGGGCATTATCTCTCAAGTCAAAGTTCTAAAGTTTGGTCATGACCCTAAGGTTAAGACATTATCCCAAAAACAGGTTTATTGAAAAACCATTGTAAATCTTTTGCAAAGTGTTTAACTTATAGATAGAAAGCATAGATATAGAAGATTCTAATCTGGATAGGTTTTCATGTGAGTCATGAGTTGTGTAACCAATTCCCTCAATCAAGGAATGACTGGAGAGGGTATTTAAGGAAGAGTTTCTTTAATATAGCAATCAATTTTATGAGTCATTAGAAGGATAGGGTTGAATGTCTATTTTTAGAAATAGTTGCCCTTACTCAAGGACCGACTACATGTTTGTAAAAGTTCTATTAATGAACTTGAAGCTCAATTAGATAGATTTTTGGGAAGCTAAATGTATATATATGGGACAATAGTGAGAGGCAGAGTAGAACAGAGTTGGAATGTATGTAAAGTTTTCATTTTTAATGAGAGGCAGATTTACCATTTTTGGTGTTTGTATTTGTACATGAATATTATGAAATTTGGTAAATACTTGATGAGCTCTGTGCTAAAGTTAAATTTTGTACATTAATCTTGAGGTAGAGATAGAGTAAATATGTGGCTCTCTATGACTATGCGTAAAGGATTGATTGGGCAGAATCATTGAAGATTTCAATTATTAGGAACTGGGTAGAATTTTTGTAGAAATTCCAGTTAAATAGTTGGATTGGGTAGAACTGTCAAGCAATTCCAATCCTACAGAGGTCTATTAAAAATTCAGTGAATTATTGTGATAACTTTGTTATGAGAGGATGTCAATTTGGTTGAGATAGAGTTGTTCCAAGGATGAATGTATGTGAAAAGTTCTAGGTAGAATACATTTGGTTGAAAACCTTCATGTATTCCATAATTACCAGATCGATATTACCTTAAAAAGGTATTGTGTGTGCACAATCAAGAGTGTTGTGAAATCAAGGATGGATTTAGAATTATAAGTGTGGCTACTAATTAATTGAGCAATTTGAGTTGCGTGTATTCTCCATGTGTAAGAGTACCAACGAAAGAAGAAAAAAGAAGGATTTTGTGTGGATCTATCCCTATGTAAAGAGAGGAGAATCGATGGTTTATATAGCTTCCTATTGTGCGAGATGAGAAGAAGACTATTGATCGGGACTTCATGGAAATCAATGAAGGAAAATCAATGAGAAAGGGAATTGATCAAGTGGAATGAAATCCTGGAGAAATCAAGGATGTATTTTGGTGAGAGATTGAGACTATGTGGAACCCCAATTGCAACATTCTAACTCATGGAGAAATTGGTTGTACTTTTGTTATTACATACAATCTAAAGTACTCAGTGGTTTGACTTGAAGCATTGCTTTGTGTTGAGCCATAAAACAATTTCAATGTGATATAGAACTCTTGGGAATTGAATCATTTATCGAGTTGTGGTCAATCCATAAAATCTGGAGCAAAGACAATGGAAAGTAATCAGTGTATACAAGCTTGAAATACCCAGGAAGTAAATTTCCTCTGGAGAATGTGACGAAGGATTTTGGCAAAGGCAGGATATTCCAGGTGAAAGTTGAAAGGATTGCAGATAATGTGTATGGACCCCTTAATGTTGGTAGAGTACTAACATTTCAAATTAGAATTTGAAGGTGATTTATGGTGGAATCCCTGCATTAATTAGTATCAGAGTGAGAATGTTCTTGAGAAGGCAAGAAGACAAAAAGGCAGTCTGTAGAGGAGATTTTTGAGTTAAGAATATTTGCATGCAGAACAAAAGAAGCTTAGAGCTTGGGAAGGACAAGGAAGTTCATGATAAGAAGGAAAGCTACTTTGGGAGAAGTAGTCACATGCAAAGGAAAGAGATAGCAGCAGTTGAAGAGTATCTCAGCGAGAAGGTCACAACTTTGAAGCAGTGATGAAGGAAGATGACATGGGTTTCTAAAGAAAGAGCAGTGTGGTAGAGCCTGATTAGTCCAGTTGAGGTTGGAATACAAGAGGAAATTTGAGTGTTCTCGAGAGAAGGTGAGTTGAGGTAGAAGTCTAGAATGAGAAGAGAAGGAATCTCAAAAGGCTCCAGACAGAGAACGAGTGTTTGCCAATAGACCACGTTTAGGAAGAGAAGCTTGGTGAGGTAGTGTAGCAGAGTAGACTGTTATAACAGAGGCTTAGTGCAGCTCACAATGAGTGTGAAGAAACTCATGGAAATGGATAAGAAGATGACTACTGACAGTCATGGAAGAGGTTCAGAGAGAAGCCATAGAAGAGAGAAAGAAGATGCCAAAGCAAATGGCATATGGAAGCAGATGAGTGATGAAGAGTATAACAGAGAGAAAGTCGAGATAAGAATCCATCTAGATGTGTTGATGGAGTTGGTACAGAGAAGCAAAGAAGACTAACGATGGGGATGGTTAATGAGAAAGAAGATGAAGTGGCATAGGCTACAAGAGAAGAGAGAGCACAGGTTGAGTGCTCAATGGATATTGGAGAAGCTCAGGGAAGTTGAGCTACAACAAAAGAAAGTTGTTGACGCTACTACATATTGAAAAATTTGCGACGACCACTTGCGACGAAAGTACTCTTTCGTCGCAACATGTAAGAGAAAAAGTTCATTTTTTCTAAATCCACCCCATAATCGTCGCTATCTCGACGCCAACAGTTTGAATAAATTAGCATGGTCAAAGTTCGTCACAAGTGCGACGACTATTTCTTTCTCGTCGCTCTTGCGACGGACTTTGACCATGCTAATTTACCTTAAAATTGACCGTTGAAAATGACCTAAACTTCTTGCGACGACTGTAGTTTGTTCGTCGCTCTTGCAACAAACTTTGACCATAATAATTGACCTTGAAATTGACCGTTGAAAATGACCTAAAATACCTAGGTGGAAAAGAAATATTTTTAGGTCACTATTGTTGCAATTGCGACGATAGTGACCTAAAATTGGCCTATAAATATTTGATGACTTAAAAATGTTGCAAAAATCTTTCTATTACAATGACGGTTCCAAAAGGGTGCTTTTGTGCAGAAAAATGTCGAAGAATGTTGTTGGAGGTGGGGAAAAAGGTAAAGTGGGTGAAAAGGGTGATGGTAGATGTTATTGCCCTTGTAAAAAATGTTGTCTCAGACGTCCCGTAAGAATTTTAATAGCAACAACTACAAAACATTGGAGGAAATATGGTCACATTGATGACAGATCAAATGAATATCGTCTCATGGTAATTAGCTATATATTCATTATCTTTTTTTATTTTGTCAATTTTATATAAAATTATATATATATGTATATATATATTGTTTAAATGTTTGTTATAGTATACACTAATTTTGCATGATTGTTTGTAGTTATAAAGTTAGAGTGTTTCCCTCTAACTTTCCGTGGAATATTGCACCAAGTATTAGTAGAAATGATGTTGTACAAGCTGAGGAACATCATCATGACCAAGCAAATGAGGATCTCATGGAAGAAAATGATGGGACAAATCAAGTTAATGATCCCATGGAAGAAGATGATGGGACAAATCAAATGATCCAAGATTTGTTTTCGTAGCTGGATGAGGATGGGGAAAATGTTGGTATTTATGATGAACCTCTATTAGAAAAGGAAAATAAATGAATTTATGAAGGATCAAGAGAAAATATTCTCTCCGCTACATTGTTGCTGGTGAACTTAAAGGTTATGAATAATTTGTCGAACACTTGTATGATAGAGATACTAAGGTGTGTAATATGTTTCATCTCATACTATACATAAATGTTGATTTTTTTATATTTGTTTTTTGTGTTAATTAATGTAAAATAAGAATGCAATTTTTACGATTAATATTCTTACATTAACTAGTTGTTTGTTATGTTGTAGATTGTTAGGTGAATTTTTGTTACCATCGTCAAATATTTTACCTCACACATATCGAGGTTTGCATGCCATTATGAAA
>ML789569.1:216756-228974 GCA_009831015.1 Picea engelmannii
CAGGATCTTCTCATTAGCCATAGTTCAATTGTATTTACATATAAAGTTTACATACCTCATCTTTACCTTTGATTCGTACTAAAACAATATAGTGCCTGTCCATAATAGTTCTGCAGTAACCATGGGAGAGACTTTGGATTTATTAGAGAAATTGTATCAAGGGTTTGTTTAATTATGAGAGAGGGTTGTGGAAGGACAAAATGTAGTATGACAGCGAAAGAGCTGAAGTAGATGTTTTTATTGACAGGGAATGCTGAAAAAGTGGTGTTTCAGCAACAGGAAAAGAATAGAAAAATGTTTGCTGAAGAGTGATTTTTTAACAATGGAAAATACTGCTAAAGAAATGGTGTTTCAACAGTGGAAAAATGTTTCTGAGTAGTGGTGTTTCAGCAATGGAGAAAAAGGGAAAAATATTGTTGAACAGTGGTGTTTCAGCAATGGGGAAAAGGGTGAAATATTGTTGAACAATGGTGTTTCAACAATGGGGAAGATGGGAAAAATGAGGAAAAATGTTGTTGGAAAGTGATGTTTCGGCAATGGGGAAAAGGGCGAAATATTATTGAACAGTGGTGTTTCAGCAATGGGGGAAAAGGGTGAAAAATTAGGAAAAATGTTGCTGGAAAGTGATGTTTCAGCAATGGGGGAAAAGGGCGAAATATTGTTGAACAGTGGTGTTTCAACAATGGGGAAAAGGGTGAAATATTGCTAAACAGTGGTGTTTCAGCAATGGGGGAAAAAGGGAGAAAAATGAGGACAATGTTGCTAGAAAGTGATGAAGAAAGAGGGAGTAGTGCTTCACAAAATGAATCTTGGATCTTCTTGAAGTAAGATCGTCCTTTCTTGGTAGGCCTTTTCTTTGATCGAGAATCCGCAAAAGAATCAATTGTAACATGCCATTCCTTGACAGGGATTATTAGTAAAAGAAATCTAATCTAATACTAAAGGAATTAAATTCAGAAGAATTAATTGCAATGAGGGGTAGGAGGCCCCTCTAAAAAGAGATAATGTGAGTCTGCCACACATGTGGCCTTAAAATATTTTTTGGAAATGGGGTGCTGGTACAGATAGAGCTGATGACCATTCACTAATAATGGTGTTTTAGAGTCATCGATTGTGAGGAGCTTTACTGTTCCATTGGGTAAAACAGTGTCTACTTCGTAAGGTCCAAGCCATCTTGTACGTAGTTTCCCTTGAAATTCTTTAAACTGAGAATCATACAGTAAATCCCAATTACCTTTTTGGAATTGCTTATGCTTGATTGTTTTGTCATGCCATTTTGATCTCTGTTGTTGAACCATACTTATCTGATGAATGACATCTAGTCTTTTTTCATCCAATTCATTAAGCTACTGCAACCTGGCTATCTGTGCATCGGTCAAATCAAGGTTGACAACTAAAGAAGTCCTTAAGGTTTTGATTTCAAATTCCACAAGAAAGACGACACTTTTTCCATAAACTAATTCATAAGGAGAGAATCCTATAGTATTTCTCCAGGTAGTTATGTAAGCCCATAATTCTTCAGGGAGCCTGTGAGACCAATCCTTTCTATTTTCCTTTACTGCTTTTGTGAGAATGGATTCTATTACTTTATTTGTGCTTTCCACCTGTCCATTGGCTTGGGGGTGGTATGGTGTAGTCATTCTATGATGAATATGATATTTTTGAAGGGTGGCTTTAAAACCGTGAGAAGTGAAAGGAAGTCCTCCATCTGTAACTAATTCTCTAGGCACTCCAAATCTGATAAAGATGTCTTCAAATAGAAAATCTAGAACTGCTTCTTCAGTAGCTCTATGTAGTTCTTTAGCTTCCACCCATTTGGTCATATAATTTGTGCAGACCACTAATATAAACTTTTTTATTGGATGGAGGGTTAATGGGTCCTATGAAGTCTAAGGCCCATCTGTCAAATGGTTCAAGCACTACCTGGGGATTTAATGGCATTTCATCTCTATGATTAGGTTGACCCATTCTTTGACAACTATCACAAGCCCGAACATATTTCTTTGTATCTTTAAAAAGTGAGGGCCAATAATACCCCATCCTGAGAATTTTATGTGTTGTTTTCTTATCAGCAAAATTCCCTCCACAAGGGCCATTATGACAAGCTTTTAGTAAATCATAAACCTCATCTTCTCTAATGCACCTTCGGATTTCTTGATCAAGTCCTGTGTGGAAAAGACATCCACTTATCCATCTATATCGAGCACTTTGTTGAATGATTCTTCTTCTCTCTCGATGGGATAGGTGTGGTGGTTACTTCCCTGCAACCAAGTAGTTAATGATGTCTGCATACCATGGTGAGTGAGAAGATACTGCAAATAGATATTCATCAGGAAATGAATCATCTACTGGGGTATTATCATTAGGTGTTAACTGAGAAAGGAAATCAACAACTACACTTTCTTTTCCTGGTCTATCTACAATTGTAATATCAAATTCTTGTAATAATAGTAACCGTCTGGTGACTCGAGCATTTGTGACAGGTTTGTTCATTAAATATTTGATAGTTGAGTGATCAGTATGGACAAGAGTAGAGTAGTCAGTGATGTAATGTCGAAATTTATTAATATCATAGATAACTGCTAAGAATTCCTTTTCGGTAACTGTATAGTTAAGTTCAGCAGGAGTCATATTCTTGCTAATGAAGTAAATAACATAAGGGAGATGATTTTCTTCTTGTCCCAAGACAGATCCTATTGCAGTATCTGAAGCATCAGAGGATATATGAAAGGGAAGTGTCCAATTAGGTCCTCTTAGAATAGGAGTTGTAGATAAATGATGTTTGAGTGTATTAAATGCTTCCTGGCAAGGATTAGTCTACATGAATTCAACATTTTTCATAAGTAACACAAACAGAGGAGAAGCTATTTTGGAAAAAAAATTGATAAATCTTCTGTAGTATCCAGCATGTCGTAGGAAACTTCTCACCTCTATTTGAGTTTTGGGAATAGGAAGGTTTTTAATGACTTGTATCTTGGATGGATCCACCTGGATTCCTTGAGATGAAATAAAATGTCCAAGAACTACTCCTTCACTCATCATCATATGGCATTTTTCTGTTCTTAAGGAGAGGTGGGCTTGTATACATCGTTTAAGTACTTTCTCAAGGTTTTGTAGTGCTTCCTCAAAAAAGGCACCATAAGGGGTAAAATCATCCATAAAAATTTCCATATAGTCATTAATCACATCGGAAAAGATTCCTATAACTGCTCTTTGAAAGGTTGCTGGTGCATTACATAGTCCAAATGGGAGGACTCTATAAGAAAAATTTCCCCATGGGCTAGTAAAAGTGGTCTTATCTTGGTCTTGGGGTCAAATTTTGATCTGATTATACCCACTGAAACCATCTAAAAAGGATAAAAAATTCTTCCCTGACAAACTATCTAACACCTGATCAATGAATGGTAATGGAAAGTGATCTTTTTGAGTGGCTTTATTTAAGGCTCTATAGTCTACACATACTCTCCATTTCCCATTTTTCTTAGGAACTATTACCAACGGGGAAACCCATTCGTTGTCCGATATAGGATATATAAACCCTGCATTAAGCAATTTTTGAAGTTCCTCCTTAAGAATTTCTCTTAAGTTAGGGTTCATTCGTCGTTGAGATTGGCAGATCGGTCAACAATCTTCCTTGATATAGATACGATGAGTACATAATTTGGGAGAGATTCCTTTCATATATGTATAGTCCCATGCGAATGCTTCCTTATGTTCAAGAAGTAACTTCATTAATTGTTGTGTTTCAGCATCTGTCAGGTTGGGGTTTATATTCAATGTTTTGCCAGGTTCAATTTCTACTGGTATACTTTTAGAAGAGATGGTGGTTGATGTTTGAGGTGGGTTTTCAGAGTTAAAGTTTTCCTGGTTATCTGACTCCAAAAGTGCAGTTAGTTGGTTATGAGTTTTTGGAGTCACGGAGGAAGGTTCACAAATAAAATTATTAATTACTTCATCCTCAATGGCATCTTTAAGGCTTAAGGCTTGTATGATAGTCAAGATAGGTTGAGTAGTTTGATCATCAAAGTCCACCCATAAAGAATTGTCATTATTAATCAAGGGTGTAGCGTGAGGGTAGATGGTAAGATGTTTAGTCTCATATCCATTGGAAATTGTCATTGAACCAAATCTACAGCTGATAAAAGCATTTGTTGTGGCTAGCCAAGGCCTGCCCAAAATTAGAGGGTGGCCCCCCAACTTTGTTTTAGGTTGTAATACCACAAATTCAGCTGGATAATTCCAGCATTCAACTGAGATGATTAGGTCTTCAATGAATCCTTCCGGTTTGATTGTAGAATGGTCAGTTAATTCTAGAATGGTTGGGGTATTTCTGATTTTATTCTTCAGTTGTAATAGTTGTGAGGTTTCAAGAGTCATAATATTGATAGCAGCGCCTAAGTCTACCAGGACTCGAGAAATTATTGTTTTTCCAATTTGCACTGAGACGATAGGATGGTCGGGATCACCATATTTAACTAGGGGAACTTTACCCGACATTAGTGCAGACAAATCACCCATGACATGAACTATGAGGGGATCTTTAGTTTTCCTACTGGGTTTCTTAACACAAATGTCTCGCATAGTTCTGGCATAAATTGGTACGTCTCTTAGTGCTTGTAATAGTGGAATTTTGACATAAAGATTTTGTAATTCCCCTAGAAGATTGAAAGTAGGTGGCTCAGGCGTTTTAGTCAAATCTAAACGCTCAGGGAATGGTGGTTTTGTTGTTTCAGCAGTAGTGTTCGAGGATGATTGTACCTCTTCAGGTACATCGTGATTTTTTATTTCTTCTTTATTGGAATCAGAGGAGGTAACATCATCAATGATAGGTTCTACTATTTTCCAAGATCGTAAATGAATATCATTGCATTGCGCAGGGAAAAGAGAAAGTATAGGTTGGTTTTGAATATCAATGCACTGCACAGCCTTATTATTAAGGTTAGGGTTAGGCTGTACAGGTAGTTGGGGCCTCATCATTTGATTGTTCAGTGGAGTACCTGATGGTAAAGAGAGTGGTTGCAAAAATTGTGATTAAGGTAATTGATTTGAGAACGGGGGTTGTTGACCTGTCCAATTTGGATTCCATTGGTTAAGGTAAGGTTGTTGTTGTGGAGGCCAAGGAGTCCACATTGTTGGATCTACAAAGGGAGGGTTAGTTTGTTGCATGGGTGGGTAATTCATTTGATTGAGGGGTGGGTATTGCATTTGATTATAGGGAGGGTAATTTGCTTGATTAAAAGAAGGATAGTTATTCCAATGATTAGAAGATGTAAATGGCATATTAGGATTAATACCTTGTCCCCATGACTACCATTGCCTTCTCTGTGTCAACAGATAGACAACTTCAGCTTCTTCATCAGTTGGTTGTAATGCTGCCTTGATTCTTGGTAAAGAAGGGCATTGTTGAGTTTCATGATCCTTATCACAAATGGTGCATATTGGATTTTTGTCCAATGGGCATTCCCTTCGTGGGTGCTTATCTCTGCATTTGGAACAAAAGATGGACATAGTTGCTTCTGCTTCGGCTTGTTTCTTTTGAATCTGCAAGGTATCAATTTGTGAAGAAAAAGAGCTTAACATTTCATTTTTAAAACCCTCAAGTAAATTACCTATTTCGGCTCTTGTTTCTCCTCCAATGGCTGATTTTTGAACTCTTGAAAATGTGGTATCCTGCTGTTTGATCTGTTCCTTCCAGCTCCTCTTGAACATCTTTTACATAGGTTAACAATTTCATCATATGATTCTTTAGATATGTCCCCTTTTCCAAGCATATTCAGCATATCTAGACAGTCATCCCTTACTCCTTTTAGTAATATTGTTTTAAGAATATCTTTACTTACATCGGGGTGACCAGATCTTTATAGATTATACTGTAGCCTTTCCACAAACTCCTCCAAATTTTCATCCTCTTTTTGTATCATCTTGAATAGTTCCTCTCTTTTTTCTCTTGTTTGGCAATAGTATTGGTATTTATGCAGGAATTTATGTTTCATCTGATTCCATGTTGTGATTACATGACCTCCAAGACTCATGAACCATCTTAATGTATTTCCTTTTAATGTTGTTGGAAATAGCTTCAATGTTTTAGCATTGGAAATGTAATCATAACTTCTTCATAATATGTCAAACTCGAAAAGGAATTCATCAGGATCTTCTGAAGATAAACCATTTAAGTTGGGTAGAGCTGAGAGTGGAATATTCTTCATGGGAGCTACTCCTCTAGGAAGATCACCAATAGGAATTCCTAACGTGGAAAAATAGTTTTCATCATTTACCTCTCCTTCAGGACCTACCTGTTCTTCATGATGCAGTTCTTCATTATACTCATCCATGGTTTCTTTTGTCTGTTCCCCTGCTGCACTTGCTCGATCCTCAATATTTTCTGCTAGTTTCTCAACTGTCTTAGGACTCCAAATCTCTTTCCCCATTTCAAAGTTTGCTTGAAATGAAGGTTGAGATTTTGGTTTTTGAAAGCTTGGTCGCTGAGGAGCAACAGATTCAGATTTTGATATAATCTCGTCAATAAAAGTCTTTCTTCCTCCCCTTCCTCTTCCCCTGTCACCTGTAGGGTCAGTTTCTTTGGGGTCTCTGCGTCCTCTCATGCAATCTGTATATCTGAAAGAACATAAGTGCTTTTGAAATCTATAATTGCCTTCCCCGGCAACAACGCCAAAATGTTGGTCACTGTAATTGCTTATTAACTAAACAATCATGTGTTACATAAATTGTCAACCCAGGGAAGTCTGTTTATTTCAAAGGAAATCACACACTGTATATGCTCAATCTCAAAAGCAATCTAGAGTTGTAGTAAAAGTACATTAATCACACCTTTCCTTGAATGGACTGAAGTTCTACTTTGAATTACAGAAAAGCAATCTATCTATTGCAGAGTTCGAGGTTTAAGGAAATAATTATCAGAAGAATCTTGGATTACATTAAGAAACAACAATCTAGGAAAATAAATCTTTCAGGATACTACAAGGAAGACTAACTATTCTGTAACAGAGAACAGGACCCTATTCCCCAAGCATGAATCTTCAACACCTATTTCTGATTATAACACTTTCATGAACTCAATACTAATCAAAATGATTGACATGTACTGAAGGCTAACTATCTTATAACACAGAACAAGACCCTATTCCCCAAGCAGGAATATTCAACACCTGTCTCTGATTATCACACTTTCATAAATTCATCAAGCAGAATTACCAATCAGAATGATTAACAGTTACCCAAGCATGAATTGTATGAAAACAATGTAACAATCAGTAAAGCAGAGTTTCAGCAAAACAGAGTTTAGTAAAGTAGAGTTTTAGCAAAACAGAGTTTAATCAAGGCATGAACAAAAATAATACTAACACACTACAGAACTAATGGGTGAATCTTGTGAAGAAGGTGGGCCCTCCCTTCTCACAAGATTCTACATGAATGAAAGGAACTAAGAAGAAATGCTCAGAATAATCTTTTATTCATTTGTCAATTGTATCATGTTACAATACCCAAAGTAAACACATCCTTCTCTGTAATTCTTTTCTAGCCAAAAAGAATTATCCTTCTAATGATGATTTCACCTTATTTAAAGAGGAGAATCCTCTCAATACAATTGATCATCAAATTACATGTGCACATACAAATCCTATTCTTCGTCAGATCTAATCTTCTATGCTGGAATAGGATATTCTGATCTCCCATAGCAAAATGCTATTACAATAGTTGGAATGGTGCTGGGTTGAGGTGTAGCTGTTGCGGCCGGTGTAACAACTTCTTTATTTATCTTCTTGTTACTGTTGTTGTATATTGTTTCAGCATCGCAAATCATGGACTATTTCAGTAACGAGATTTTCATTCTGACTGTTTCAGCAATGTGGTCTCAAGCAACAGTGATGGTTGGTGTTGGCTTAAGGTGCGGTTGTTGCGGCCAGTGTAACAACTCCTTCTTGTTACTATTGTGTGAATTGTTGTTCCATCATCGCAGATCACAGACTGTTTCAGCAACGGGATTTGTGTGTTGTTGACTGTTTCAGCAACGGGTCTTCAAGAAACAACAATAATATGCAGTTCGAACTGTTTCAGCAACTATATGTTTCTGATCGATGGCTAAGTATGAGAGTAATGTAAAATTACATGTAAAACAAATTAAACATATAGCAAAGAGAAGAAACGTTATATACCTTTGGAAAAATAGGTTAAGGTGATAATGTAAGCTTAAATGTGAGTGGGAAAATGATGTAATGATAGCAAAAAGTATGAACAAAATGGTACATTATAGGGTCCTAACAGTTATGAGTTTAGGGTTCCATACATTAGTGTATATAGTTATTAGTTGGTAATCATTATAATTGTTATGGAATATAAGGGTTAGGGATTTTTTTTTATAGAGGTTAAGGATGAAACATGTGACACAACTTATAATGGTTATGGATCATATCAATTCCATATGCTAGGGATAAGGGGTTATAAGAGTTATAGGTTAGAGATTAAAAGGGTTAGCAGTTATATACTTTAGGGATTAAGGGTTATTGGGGACAAGGGTTAGGGTACTTTCTTGATAGTGAATGACAATTAAATTGGTTATGATATAATGTTCAAGGGTTATAAAGATTATGGGATTGGGCTATAGGAATTAGGTGTGAAAGATATTAGAGGGGTTAGTGGTTTTCCATTCCCCTATGGATAATATGAGGATGAATATTGATGCTAGAAGTTAGGGGTTTTAGTTGACTAAGGGTTTGGGTGATGGAAGTTAGGGGTTTTAATGACTCATGCACCCCATAGGATATCTAGTGAATTGACGATGCATGTAGGGATTGGGTTTACAGGAATTAGGGTGAGAGATATTGGGGGGGTAGTGGGTATAGAGGTTATAGGGGTAAAATAAGTCTTAGGTATGACAAGCATTTTGTTGAGAATTGAATAAAGTGGCTATAGATTTATCGTTTATCATGATTAGTAGTTAAAGGGTAGAGGGATTAGCTCTTTAGGTCTTATAGGTTAGAGTTTAGGTTTTAACAATTGTATTGGTTAGGGGTTAGGTGTTATAAGGCTTATATATTATATACATTACTAATTATACTTAATCAAATTTAAGGATTAAGACTAAAAGGTGTTAGTATAATAGGGAATATAAGGGTTCAAGGTTACAAAGTTTAAAAATTAGGGCTTGGTAGTATGGGTTATTGTTTGTAGAATTTATAGTGGTTATAGATTATACAAGATAGGAGAAAGGGATTATAGTCATTATAGGTGTTAGGGATAATGAGTTTTATGGGTTTGGGTCTCATAGATTTTAGGGGATAGAGGGTATATAATGGTTAGGGTAATATGTTTAGAAATTAGAGTTATAGGGGTTAGGCATTTTAGTTTATAGTGTCATGGTTTGGACATTAGAAACTAAATGTGTTTTAGGTTATAAAGGTTATGGGTTTATGGATTCATGGATAAGTCTATATAGTTATTAGTTAACGAGGCTAATATTTGTTAAGGCATATAAGGGTTAGGGATTAAGGTCATTTTGGTATGTGGGTTCATTGCGATTATTGGTTATAAGGGTTAGTTGCTAATGGTTATGGGGGTTATGGGTAAGGAGTTAATGGACTTAGGGGATACCATTATAAGGGTTAGTGGTCATACATTTCAGTGCTTAGGGGTTAGAGGGATATAGGGGTTGGAGTAGTTATAGCTAATAGATTTCAAAATTAGAATTATATGCGTTAGAGATTAGGGTTATAAGGGTTATGCTTGGACATTATGGATTAAAAGTGTTATAGGTTTAGGGTTCCATGGGTTAATTTATATTAGTTATTAGTTGATAAGGGTTATAATTTCTAAGGGATATAGGGGTTGTGGATTAAGTTTTATAGAGGTTTACGGTGAAATATGTGAGTCACACTAATTATAATGGTTAGGTATTGTACAAGGGATTTGGGGTTACAAGAGTTTGAGGTTAGATATTATGAGTGTTAAGACTTATATAATTTAAGAATAAGAGATTATTGGGGATAGAGGTTAAAGGGGTTTGGGTATGTAGAAGTTAGAAGATTTATCATAGGTTTATATATTTTAAGGGTTAAAGGGTTATGGGTTATAAGTATTAGAGATTAGGGGTTAGAGGGGTTAGTGATTTTATGGATTAGGAGTTAAAGGGGTTAGTGGGTTTATGGATTAAGGGTTATATGAATTATGGGTTAGGTGTTAGTACTATGAATTATGAATTATGGGTTATGGTTTAGTACTTATATGTGTTTTCTTTCAAGAACATACCCATGCTTCAACCACATGTCAGTATCTAAGATGGAGGTCCTAAGGTGCTAAGTATGTAATGGTGGGGTCAGTTGTTAAGATGATGGGGAGGTAGGGTTTAAGGGAATGTGTTTCACCTTGATTTTTTCAGACATTGGATCAGCTCATGATACATGGGGCTTGGATGATATGTATAGATGCATTGAACAAAACTAATATTTGTATAGTTTGACTCCCATATTCCACTTGAAGGGCAAGGATATCATTTAGAGGCATTGTCTCATGGTTTCAGGCCTTGTTCATGGCCCATGAGCCAAATAAGTTTCATTTATAGTCTAAATCTTTAAATTTCCTCCCTTGAACATTCATTGCCTTAAGACCCATCCTTGTTGGGCAATTAATGACTATAATATCTTACTCAAAGGGAAAATATTCCTTGTAGATGCCCTTTGTTGTGGTTTAAGGACTTTCTCACGACCCTCAAACCCTATAAGATTCATTGAGGACTAAGGTACTTATTTTTCTCCCATGAACATGGTCAAATCCATGAGACACATCCTTAGTGCACAAAATATCATAATGGTGTACTCCATATGCCAATTTGACGCCAAATATCACCTCTAAAGGGCCTATGTGGTGGTTTGGGGCCTTGTTTATGGCCCTTGAGATGTGGAAGTTTCATTTATATGCTAAGGTATTTGTTTTCCTTTATTCACCATGGTCAAGGCACCTAGACCCATATCGTGGGTGTAAACGATCTTTAATGATGCCAATATCCTAATGAGAGTCCAAAGATCTCCATTAGAGGAATCATGCGGTGATTTGAGGCCTATTCACGACCCCTGAGCCCTACAAGATTCATTCAGGGCTTAAGAACCTTGTTTTCCTCCTCAAATGATGATCAAGGCCCCGAGACCCATCCCTAGTTTGGAAAGAATCCTAAGGGTGTGCATATCACTATTAGAGGCCATATATTCCCTTTAGAGGGCCTGTGTGGTGGTTCAATGTATCATTCATGGTGTAAAGCCCTAAAAATTTCACTTAAGTTCCTAATTAAGGCCTTCTATTTCCTCTCCCAACCATGGTTAAGGCCCTCAAACCCATCCCTAGAGCACAAAACCTCACAAATGACACCCATAACATACTCAAAGGCCAAAGGCCCCCTTCATAGGGAATATGTGTGATGGTTTAATACCTCATTAATGGGCATGGGATAAATAATTTATATTATATAAGCTTGGGGTAATAATTTATATTATATAATATATATTAATTTAATTAAAAACAAATAATAACAAAACATAAAAAAAGAATACAANAATTATATATTAAATAAATTAAAAAAAAAAGCATTATTAAAAAAACAAAAAAAAACAAATTTCAAAACACAGCCCATTCCATTCACCCACGTGCCCATTCCATTCACGCCCATTCACGCCAACAACCACAGAGAGAAGCCATTAAACCCCGCACCCATTCCATTCACGCCCTTTCATGCCAGCAACCACAAAGAGCAACCATTAAACCCTGCGCAAGAGTGGAGACAACAACCCTAGGTGCATGAGAGCAACCATAGCCGGTGAAATCCAACATGTAGGAGTGGATACATTCACAGAGGCAAAGAAACGTACCCTATCCAGATCCCAAAACCGTACAAGAGTGGAGATATTCAGGGCCAGGTCGCAACTTCCATTTGGACATCGACGGAGGTAGAGGAGCCCCATCCGTCCAAACTCTAAAAATGGTAATGGCTCTAATCCTTGTAAATGGATATCAAAATTCCTCAAATGTAGTCTTTATGTATTGAAACCCCTCCTTATACTCTTGCATGTATGAAACTTCATGATGCGCAAAACATTTTTCCATAAGCCTCTCATCGTGATGTAAGTAATTGTTGTGGAGGTAGATCACTAGAAAATTGTTGGTGCAAACGGTTTTAGATTTATTTTATTGGGTGCAGATCATGGAATGTTGGG
>ML789569.1:239132-260813 GCA_009831015.1 Picea engelmannii
GTAGTTCATGGCTTTAATCATGGCCTATTAACCCAATAATATTTTTTCAAGGCCTAATTCCTTGGATTTATCCCCCAACCATGGTTAAATCCTTCATAGCCATCTTTGATACACAAAATATTATAACAATACCCATATCTCACACAAAGGTTCATGATTCCCTATAGACAACCTGTCATGTTGCATATCTTCATGATTCATAGTATTCTTTGGATTATGTTGCTTATCTTCATTTAATTTATTCCCTTCCCTTCTTCTAGGCAAAACCCCTTTGCAACGCACTGCAAATCAAGTGCCAACTCTCTTGTCTGCTAAACCTCAGAGCACCAGTTCTGATACCATGTAGAAATTTTAGCTCAGATATATACTAAGTCATAAACATATTTCAACCTCCTATAAAGCTTCAACAATAAATCAGAAATACTATATGACAGAGATATGAAACTAAAATAGCAGCGGAAATAATAATGAACAACAAAGAAATCACTCCATATAACACTAGTAATTTCTGGGCAATGCCCCTAGAAAAAACCCAACTTGGGAAAACCTGTTCAAGGAGAGTTTTCTTATTGAGCTCAGAGAAATTTCATATTAGAGTTTAAAACAACAAGTAATCAACAACAAAAATTCTTGAAAAATATGCCAACAAACCTCCTCGATTTGTGTGCTAAAAACCACACAAAACAATCCCCATTTTCTGCAATGTAAAGTCCTTTTAACAACAAATAAAATCTTGATATCTGTGCACATTAGCAATATTGTTCTGCACTAATTTCGTACATCCAAACACTTAGAAAAAATTTCCATCCTCTTGCCTCGATTTTTGTGCCTCTATGTTGTTGTACGACCTCTAAACAGTGATGTACGACCTCCCTTTTCACTACTGTCAACTCAACATTTAATGTTGTAATTTCTAGAAAAACGTGCCCTCTTCTCCTCTTGAAAATCATGCCCTCCTTCAGTTATACGAACCCTCTCCTTCCTTGGAAATCCTGCCCCTCCTCTAGCTATACGAACCTCCCTCTTTCCTTTGGAGAATGTGCCCTCCTCTTGTTGTTACTCTCACTTCTCCATGAGCTCAATCTCTTTCTTGAGAAAAGTGACTCTTCACCTTCCTGCTCAAGCTCTCCTCAAAGTGTGTTCCCTCCAATGTGTAACTCCTTTAACACTTGGTCTCCCAATGAGATTGATGGCCAAGATCTAATATTGCCCTCATGAGATCAACAGTGACGACTTAATCATTCGTTGAGGTCACTTAAGTCCCTAAAGTGATCGACAACCTCATAAATTCACTTTTACACATTAAAAAATAAAATCTCAACTTGACTTTATAAAATCACTTTATAAAGTCACTAGGGAGAAATGTGCTTGGTCACTTCTGCATGTTGAGCGCCGCCTATGTGGAAGTACCTAAGAGCCACCAAATCTAACATAAAGTGCATATAACGAAGCATTCTATGTTTTATTACCTAAATTGTTTTCAAGTGACTATATAATAGAAGTGAATAAGTGGAGGGCTATTTCATGACACTTGTTTGTTTATGTGCTCATACCCATGTATAAATATATACTTACATATATGCATAAACATTGCACAACCTTTAAGAAGACTAATCTTTATTTATTGGGCATAAACTTAGTCTTGGCCTTGAAATATTTTGAAGGCAAAAGTGAAATGTTATTTCAGTAGTGCTTCATTGGTGGTGTTGAAAATCATGACATGGTCTTACCAAGGTTGAACTCAAATTGCCTAGCCTTGCCCAAAAATGTAATAACAATCATATTTCATTGTTCTTGTAAGGAGACTAGGAGGATGTCATCATCTACGAGAAATATGGTAGATATCATGTCTTCATAAAAATCTCTGCAAAAGAAAGTCATGGATATCATGTGAGAACCATATTTAGGTATGGTAACTATGCCATATAGTATCATACTCTTGATAAAGAATCCTAATTATTGAAGTTGTTCTAGTAAATTCAAGAAACATTGTCAAGATCTTTTGAAAGTTCACAAAACTAAACGGGGTTGGTGTGCTATTCTTTGCATGCCACAATTGTATGGCCAATGTGAGGATGTGTTTAAGAGCAAGGTAATCTAGATTCTTTCTCATCCCTTGGATTTTAAGCTACTCACTGTAAGTTAGTGGAAAAAACTTGTATAGACTATAAAATCACATGAAACTTGTTGGAACCCATGGAAACTTGCTAGAACTTGCATAGAGATCATGATTTTGACCCCTAATAGGTAAACACGGACCCCACATGCAAAGCACTTGGAGAAAGGGCTTAGATAGGGTTTTGGAGGGAAAAAAATAGCTTGAACTCCTCTAATGAAACCCTAAAGGCACATAACTCATTTTCTCATTTATTCTTGAGTGATTGTGTTTCAATCTATAGTGTGACGATGAACAAGGAAACTTGTTTTAGTGGGGTTTTCTATAATACCTTCAATCTCATGCTTTGATATCTCCTAAAACACATTCACACTCTCATGCTTCAAGATCAAATGAAGGAAACAAAATAAATGATACTCAAGATTGGAGACATTGTCTATTTTGAGTTTATGATTATGTCATGATTTATGTAGTACAATAGTTGCATTGTTGAACTTGTTATTATTTGATGGATTCCAAGCTATTTGAAATTTTGATTTATGGTTCAGTTTTTGAACACATTTCAAGTGCCAAATTTTATATTATCATATTTGATGAGATGAATTGACGGATAAACTCTTGTTTTATAGATTTATGGACAAACATGTCATATTATTTTTTTTGCATAAAATTTCTTGTATTTTGAGAGTTTTTTTTAATTAAATTTGATTTTAATTTTCAATTTAGAGTTTTGTCAAGTCTTGTTGAGCTGTCAAGTTTTGTCCAGTCCCAAGATAGCCGAGTTTTTGTTGAGTATGAGTCTCACAACCTTGGTTTGAAGAAATGTTGTGAGACATGTCGAACGTCTGTGAGTTTGTTGGGTCAACGATGAAATGAATAACCAGTGAAAAATTGTTGTGAAACTTTCCTATAAATGAAACTTGCCAAAACCTGTTGAACCCGACTCGAACAACTTAAATAGCTACGACAGTTTTGTCATGTAAACAACAAAAAAGTTGTCTTCGCAAGGGTCATCGCAATTGCGACGAAATGTTCGTTTCACATTTTTGCCTAAATTGTCATATTGGCGACAATATTTATTTTTTGTCACAATTGTGATAAGCTCCCTAGGGGTGTCTCTCTTGCGACGTTTATTCAATTTCATCGCAATTTCCACGTGACATAAAATGATGTTTTAGAGAGTCCAGATTCATCACAAAATCCACAACATAACGTCAAAATAGCCGTCGCAAAATGACCCAAATTCGTTAGTGTGGAGAAGAACAAGTTCCTTGTGAACTTGAAAATGGAGCAATGATGTTTGAAACATCAGTTGAGGCTATTAAGCCTTATGATTTTAAAGTTAACAATTTGTGTATGTTTGCAGGTGTAGTGCACGATGATGGGCAATTTTCTGATATTGTCATAGAGGAGAAAGAGGGCAGACAAAATACGAATTTTGTTTTGAAGGAGGATGAGATAGCTAGGTCTCATGTGGAAGTTCATACATAGATGAAGGAAGAAGTACTCAGGTAAAATGCATATCAGGGATAAGTTTTAATGTGTGAGACAAAACACAATACATTGCTTGATGACAGTAGTGAAGAAGCTAAGAAGGGATCCATTGGAGATCTTCTGAATTGTATAAAGGATTCAAACCAACAAGAAGACTTAGTGACTGAATCATCAAGAGAGACTGAAAGGTCTTGTGGTTTTAAATTTGAAAATTTATGCGTGATTGCAGGTTTTGTAGGAGATAGACAGTCTACTGAAATTGTCTTAAAGATGGATGAAAACTTTGAAGTGAAGTATGATGATGAATGTCTTTCTAATGAAGACAAGTTCGAGTTAATATAGCAGAAGGATCTCATAGATAGTTTACTTAAAGGAAGAGGAGTTCAAAATGGAGAATGTGTCCTTAGATAAGATGAGACATTTGTGTTTTGTGATAAGGAACCTATTGTTGATAAGAACTGGGTGAAGTTGGATTTCATAGATGGCCAAAAGGAGGTTTTAGGATAGTTATCTGAAGCTGTCATGAAGAGGGAAGAACATAATTTTATTCTGATGAAGAATGAAGAAATATTGTCTCAAAGAGGTAAGCCAATGGAATTGATTAATGAAATTGATGAAGAATAGTTGCAGGAAAATATTAATACAACAATTATGGCAATGATAGCTTATGATGATGGTTTACAAAAAGACAGTAATGCAAAGTGTGATGAGGAAGGAAGTGAGACAGATTTGTCTCATGACAAGGAGGAACCTATCATAGAAATGAACATAGTAGAATTGACTACTAAAGTTAGTCACAGAGGAAATGAAGGACAATTGTTGAAGGTTGACAAGGAAAAAGAGAGATATGATGAAGATGACGAGCAACATTGTGATGATGTATTTGAGGAATGTCAAGTAAAAGAAGGTGAGTTGCTAGAATATTTGTTGAAGGAATATGATTACGAGGATGTGATTGCAGTCAGTAACAGAGGAATGTCTCTAGCTTTGTTTGAGATAGGGATAGATGTTAATTTCCAAGTCCTTGATGTATTGGATAGTATAGAAGAGAAGGTAGAGGAGTATGTTACTACAGTCAGAGAGCCAGAGTACGAATTACTTCTTGAAAGTAAAGTTGAAGTTCAGAGACAACAAATGAATTATGGAGAGAGAGATGTCTTCACAGACATTAAGGATGTATGGGTGGAAGAAAAAGTAGTAGAGAGTAGCCAACAACTTGAAGATGAAAGTACAGGGTTGAACCAGGGAGAAGGTCTCAGGCAATCTAATAATGTTGAGATAGAAGAAGTTAAATCTGAGGGTTTTGAAGGTAATAAGATAAATCCCGTGGTGAAACAGTGAGAGAGACAATTCTATGTTTTGAGTGTCTTTGAGGAAGTGTACATCAGTACAGAAGGTTACAAGAGTGTTTATATATCTATGAGTAAAGGAAAAGTACGGTGGAAAAGAAATGAGAAAAATATTTGTTTTCAGCAGAAAACAAACTTGCAGAGTGAGATAGATGAATTGTGGGATTTGATGCAGTTTCCCAAGAAAAGTTACAGCAGGGTAAAGAAAGAATTCCACTGCAAAGTTGAATTTAAAGTGAAGAATGATGATGGAAAAGACAGTGGAGCATTGCAATACAAAGTTTGGAAGCCTGGAAAGTTATAGCCAAGGAGAAATGATGACAGTAAAGCTCAAGGACAGTTGCAAACAAAGGTTTGGGATCCAGGACGATAGAAGTTGAAGACACATGACCAGGTGGTCATGATTTCTTTCTACTTTGGGAGTCTGATGCAGGGGCATTACCTCTCAAGTCAAATTTCTAAAGTTTGGTCAAGACCTTAAGGTCACGACATTATCCCAAGAAGGGGTTTATTGTTAAACCGTTGTAAATCTTTTGCAAAGTGTTTAAATTATAGATAGCAAGCATAGATATAGAAGACTCTAATCTAGATAGGTGTTCATGTGAATCATGAGTTGTGTAACCAATTCCCTCAATCATGGAATGACTCAAGAGGGTATTTAAGGAAGAGTTTCTTTAATATAGCAATCAGTTTTATGAGTCATTAGAAGGATAGGGTTGAATGTCTATTTTTAGAAATAGTTTCCCGTATTAAGGGACCGACTGCATGTTTGTAGGAGTTCTATTAATGAACTCAAAGCTCAGTTAGATGGAGTTTTGGGAAGATAAATGTATATATATGAGACAATAACGAGAGGAGGAGTAGAACAGAGCTGGAATGTATGTAAAGTTTTCATTTTTAATGAGAGGCAGATTTACCATTTTCGGTGTTTGTATTCGTACATGAATATTATGAATTTTGGTAAATATTTGATGAGCTATGTGCTAAAGTTAAATTATGTACATGAATCTTGAGGTAGATATAGAGTAAATATGTGGCTCTCTGTGATTGTGCGTAAAGGATTGATTGGGTAGAATCATTGAATATTTCAATTAATTAGGAACTGGGTAGAATTTTTGTAGAAATTCCAGTTAAATAGTTGGATTGGGTAGAACTATCAATCAGTTCCAATGCTACAAAGGTCTATTAAAAATTTAGTGAATTATTGTGATAACTTTGTTATGAGAGGATGTCAATTCAGTTGAGATAGAGTTGTTCCAGGGATGAATGTATGTGAAAATTTCTAGGTAGAATACATTTGGTTGAAAACCTTGATGTATTCCAAAATTACCAGATCGATATTACCTTAGAAAGGTATTGTGTGTGCACAGTCAAGAGTGTTGCAAAATCAAGGATGGATTTCAAAGTATAAGCGTGGCTACTAATTATTTGAGCAGTTTGAGTTGCATGTATTCTCCATGTGTAAGAGTACCAACGAAAGAAGAATAAAGAAGGGTTTTGTGTGGATCTATCCCTATGTAACTAGAGGAGAATCAATGGTTTATGTAGCTACCTATGTGTGTGTGAGATGAGCAGAAGAATATTGATGGGGACTTCATGGAAATCACTAAAGGAAAATCAGTGAGAAAGGGAATCGATCCAGTGGAACAAAATCCTAGAGAAATCGAGGATGTCTTTTAGTGAGAGATTGAGACAGTGTGGAACCCCAATTGCAACATTCTATCTCATGGAGAAATTGGTTGTGCTTTTGTTATTAGATACAATCTGAAGTACTCAGTGGTTTGACTTGAAGCATTGCTTTGTGTTTATCCATAAAACAATTTCAATGTGATATAGAACTCCTGGGAATTGAATCATTGATTGAGTTGTGGTCAATTCGTGAGATCTGGAGCAAAGACAATGGCAAGTCATCAATGTATGCAAGCTTGAAATACCTAGGAAGTAAATCGCCTCTGGAGAATGTGACGAAGGATTTTGGCAAAGGTAGGATATTCCAGGTGAAAGTTGAAAGGATTGCAGATAAGGTGTATGGACACCTTAATGTTGGTAGAGTAATAACATTTCAAATAGAAGTTGAAGGTAATTTATGGTGGAATTCCTGCATTACTTGGGAAGAGAAATCTATCAGTATTTTGAATGAATGAATTTAGGTATGCTCATGAAAGTATAATTCACCTTTCCCCTATTTTTTTTTTTGTTTTTGGTACCCTTCTTCTTCATATGGGTTATTTCATGGCTTATGTTTCCTTCTCGATTCTCTTAGTTGTCAGTGCTCAAAATCTCTCAAATTCCTCTTCGGGTCACTGGGAATGGTCTTTTCCTTTATCCCTGTTGAAATCCCATTGAGAAATGACTCATTCACACACAATTTCATTATGTTATGCCAATATTTTGTCATGAACAAGAACAAGGATGGTTTAATGAGAACTTATCCCTTTTGACTACCATCTAGTAAATATTTAATCTCTTTCAAATGTTCTTCAAAATATTTAAATTTTTGTGTCAGATTCTAGCTCGAAGTGGTTAAAACAATGGTAGAGGAGTTTAAATGTTTTGAAATTAATCATTAATCATGGTTTTAAGTAGACATTTGTAGCGAGAAGAATAAACATGGGTATTCAAATATTTTAATTACGATCTTTGCATGTTTGAGATGCAATATTTAGAAGAAGAATAAGAAGGCTTTAATCATGGTATTTGAATGCCCAATTTTTTAGATTTATAGGAATATTAGTAGGCCTTTCATTATGATGTTTGACTATAGGGATTTAAAATATTTTCAAAGATTTTAGGCATGAGAAATTAATTTTAGTGAGGGTAATAAGCATCCTTTGTGATCTATCTATCTTTTCTAATTCCTAATTGTGGCATTAGTTTTGTGTTTTACTAGATTGGGGTTCCTTGGAAATCAGTTTCATACACACAAGGATTATATCTGTATGTAATCCATTGAATTTGTACAATAGACAATAGTTTATGAATGATGTTTACTTTGTTCAATCAAGCATCGTAGAGGTCAATAGTTGTTCCTTAGCCTCTAGTGGAAAAGCCAACATTCCTTGTGGAAATCATGGAAAGCTAGCTCCCTTTGACTTCACCTTCTTCTTCTTCTACAATCATTGACAATGTTGTGAATTGAAAACTAACAAAGGTAGAGAAAGTTATTATTTTTGTTGATAACTAGAAAACCTTGTTTTTTGTAGAACTAACTCTAATGACATTTAATGTGTGTGCAATTTGTGGATGCAAAATTTACTCAGTAGGGCTCAAGGTTTGAAAGGGGCAAGGGTTTGGATGAATATAATTAGCTTATATTTTTGAAAGAAATATCCCAGTTTTTCTTCAAGATGTTCAATTTGCAAATAAACTTGGAGATTCTCTTAACTTATTTCGAAGTTGGAGATTGGGATAGGAAATGGTATTATATGACTAGTATGAAATGGCTATTCAAGATTTTCAAATTTCAACATTTATTTATGTCATAGAAATTTGTGATTGAATAAACCACATGGCATGATCAAATAATATGTAATGGGTTTCTTGTAATATTTGCATGTCATTTTCTCTCTGTTGGAATCATGTACTAGATGAGAAGAGTAGGAGAGGATTTGGACATCATTTTTTTGTTCTTATTGGTGATAATATTTTCAAGAATGTACTAACTAGTATAGTAATGTGTGGTCAATACATCATCTATCAATTTAATTTGTTAATAAAGTCATAATAATATTTCAACTTACAATAATTACAAATATCATTTTATATGAATTCTACTTAATGTATTCAAATATATAGCTATAATTTTAGAGATAGAGATTCATTGTAATTTTTATTAAGTATTTATATCCATATGATGTACAAATAGAAAATTTACATCATTTGATAGATATTTAGGAATAATATTTTAGTGGGTACATTTTATGGGAATAATATTTATGAATACATTTTGTTGTTCATGTATGTAGAACATTAGAACAAATTGGAAATACAAAATATATTGTGGTAATTTGTTCATGTTGAGATTATTATTTATTGTAAAATTTTGGTTTTTTTTCACTTTCTAAGCCCTATTGACTATAAGACTTATGAAATAAGTTACAACATTGACTAGCTAACGACGTCATATTTTGAATGTTATATACTAGTGTGGATAATAGATCTATTGAACCACAATGAGAGTTATAATCACATATAATACATTCTTTAACCTTTAAAAATGAACTTTATCAATATCCATAAGATCTGAAATATAATGACACAAAGAAGACACATTAAAAACATCATTCATATGATCTAGAGATGATGGTAATGTAAGGTGACAAGCAAATGGTCCTAGTCAATTTGTGATCTTAAATGGCCCCACATACCATGGAGACAACTTGGCTCCGTTGTCAAGTTTGATTTAACTCTTTTGTAGTCTAACTTGCAAATACACTTTGTCTCCTTCTTTATAATTTCTATCTATTCTATGTGCATCTGCATAACATTTATGTCTATTTTGAGCTTCTCTCAATCTTTCCTGAATTGTTGTTATTTTCTCTTCCATTTCTTAAATCATTTTAGTTCTAATTAGAACTTTGTATTAAAGTTTGTCCCAACTAAGAGGAGTTATATAAGTCCTACCATACAAAAACTTGTAAGGTTCCGTATTTATCAAACTTTGATAGCTATTATTATACACAAATTCCAGAAGAGGTAAATACTATTTCCAACAATTCTTATTTTCCATTATATACATGCGCAACATATCCTCTAACACATGATTTACTCTTTATATCTATCCATCTGTTTCAGGATGATATGTCATGCTAAAATTAAGTTGCATTCCCAATGATTCTTGGAAACTAGTCCAAAACTTTCCCATAAATATTGAACCTCTATCTGAAATTATCTTTTTTCAAAATAACACAGAGTCTAACTATCTCAATTATAAAAACTCTTGCTAATTCTAGTGCCTGATAGGCATTCTTTATTGGAATAAAATGTTCATTCTTTGTCAAAGTATCCACTACTACTAAGATTGTTTCATGTCTCATAGACATCATAGGCAATCCCACTATGAAGTCCACATAAATCACTTTCTTCCATTTCAATTTTGGTATCGCATGTGGCTTCAATAATCATGTCAGATGCATATGCTCAATCTTTACTTGCTAACATTCTAGACATCTAACCATGTAATATACTCTATCCTTCTTCCACTCCAAAAGAATAGTGATATTAAATCTGTGTACATATTTTTCACTCCAGGATGACCCATATATATTTTCCCATGTTCTTCTCTAAGTATTAACTTACAATTTTCTTCATTTGGAGGTACACAAATCCTTCTTGAACTCAAGTTCCTTCCTTCATTGTTCTTTATAGAAGGTTGTTCTTCTTGGAAATTTGGAAAAAATTTAGCAAAATGTCCATAAGCATGAAAATCAATGCACTTGAATGAAATCTACTCATAATCTATCACTTGGTGGTGGCTCCACCCATCTAGATTGATTTGCAAAGATTTCGGAAGTCCCTTATCCAGATCTACCTCCATGCATATTCTCGCAAAATAATATAGATTTCCTTTTGGTTCTACTCAGTCAATGAAACAACCCAATTTGTTCCAATATCTCTAAGGGGGAAATCATCCCAAAACAATAATGGGAGGTGGGGTAATCTAACCCACACTGGGGCTATTGTAATCTCCTATTCTTGATTGAATTCAAGGGTCCACGAGGACATATACATTCCCCTAGATCCCATAAAGTATGGAATAGATCAGAAGATCAAATCCCACTCTTCCTTAAAGACATAATAATTGTGGCCGGAGGAAAATAATATTGCATGTCCATTGAGCTTGGGGGAACATTTCTCTACTCTTATGTTTCCACATCTTTTGGGATAGGCTAGAGGCCTATAAACTTTCCAACTAAAACCTACTCAAACAAAATGAGGGCTTTCCTTGTTGGCTTTGGAGATGGAAGATATAGTTGATGGATGGCTTCTAGTGGTTTTCATTTGAAAGAAATTGTTCCGTGAGGAAAAAAAAAAGGAAAGAAGAGGAACAGAACATGGTATAAGTGAAATCAGACCATGTGTTCATTCAGAACCCTCTGTTGGTAATTTTGAATTGCCTTCTGCATTGTGATTTGTTTACCAAGACTATATGTTGGACTCAATCCTGGAATGTAGTAAATATGTTTTCCACTGGAGGGAGATGTGAGTATGGTGAAGATCTGAGTAGCAAGTCGTCTACTGGTGCCAAATTTCTGAAAGGTATTACTGAAAAAATTAGTTAGGGAAGAGATGAAGCTGAGTATAATTTTTTGAAGGATAGGGAGGGATTTCCCGCTGTGATTTTTGTTGGAAGCAAGCCAGATTTGAGGGGGTTTGGGCACAGGGATGAAAGAAAATATGTGGGATTGACTAAAAAGGAAAGGGCATAGAAGAACAAGAGGAATAATGTTGAATTTGAAGATCCAGTTCATGAGCATGAGGACAGTGGAGAAAATATAGGGAGAGTAGTGCATGAGTTTGAAGGAATTTATGGGAATCATACTATAGATGGGCACGTTGTTGTTGGTATCAGAGGCCGAAACAAACAAGAGTATGTATATGATATCGGGGAGAACTCTTGGAGCACTGAAATTCATGAGCTATTGAACTTGATGTATATTTTCAAGGTAAAGAAGTCTGATAGACATGATGCAAAACTGGAACATAAAATCTTTTGATCTCAACATTAATCCAATTGGGCGTACTACTCTAACCAAACAATAATCCCAGTTCACTATTCATTATACCATAACTGCAACAAGCAAGATAACAAAAATTGATCAAATCTACTATCCTCGGAAGAAAATTGTCAGAACAATTGAGTAGCACACCTAATTCTTAGCAACTGTGTAAATCTTCTCCTCAAACCGCAAAGCAATTTTTTTTAGTTCACTCATGACATCTGCACCTGTCTGTAGCATGTGTCTCTGAATATTGTCCATTCTGTGAATTCAAGTCGATCGTTAACCATTCGTACAAGGATTATTGGATGGAACTTGATGTATAGAACCATTCATACATTAGCTGATATGATTTTATATGTTTAATGAAGCAGTAGTATTAAAACACATTTATAAAGGCTATGAATAGATTGTGTGTACTCAACTACCACTGCCACTATCGCTGCGTGGAAGATGTCACCCAAGTATTAAAAGCACACGTCAATAATAAATACGTCCATTATAAGTCATTGCGTGTAAGATGTCGCCGAAGTATTAAAAGCACACACATCAATAATAAATACGTCCATTACTGAAATTATAGAAAGTAAGCGGCAAGGGTAAATAAAGAACTGACCAACATAAATAAAGGTGTGTCCTAATCAACAAAGAAATGAAATGCATGATAGTTGGAGCGATAAGGTGGTTTTGCTTGGCCAACAGTTGGAGTGATAAGGTGGTTTTCCTGGTTGAGAGGTTTTGGTTGACAAGTTTTTCTTGTTGACAGGTTTTCTACAAAACCTATCCCTAAGATATAATATATTATAATAAGAACAACATTATAATACATCAAATGCTTGAAGTATTTAAAAAAACTCTTACATACTATGAGATTTTTATATATCTCATATTATTTTTCAACATATTCTAGAGAATATAGGTTTTCTTTCATCAGTGAAGTACTCTTTATCTTGTATTCTCTGTCACCATATACTCAGATTTATACAAGAAACTGTAAGAAAACCGTAAACATAAACATATATAAAACCAAGGTTTATAATTTTATTTTTAAGAACAACATTATAATACATCAAATGCTTAAAGTATTTAAAAAAAATCTAACGACCTACGAGATTTTTATATTTTTCAAAATATATATATATATATGGTTTTCTTTCATCATTGAAGTACTCTTTATCTTGTATTCTCTCTCACCATATTTACTCGAATTTATACAAGAAACTGTAAGGAAATCATAAACATATATAAAGCCAAGGTTTATGAGCATATTAAGAAGTAGTGCCTTCTTGATGTTATATGATCCTTCAGTTCCTAGATCCAGCCTTGTTCTAGCTTTTGAAAGACCATGTGCTATCATATTTTTATCTTTGTATATGTGTGAAAAGAATATGTATGAGAATATTGATATTTTTGAAAGACCATGTGTTATCATATTTCTATCTTTGTATATGTGTGAAAAGAATCTGTATGAGAATATTGATATAAATGATTCCAGTGTCAAAAGCAGTTCCTAGATCCAACTTTGTTCTAGCTTTTGAAAGACCATGTGCTATCATATTCCTATACTTAGAATTATGGGAAACCAACACACATGTGAGGCAACGCTCACAATCTATATTATTCAATGAAGACTGATTACATCTTTATATAGGAAACAACTCTACTTAGTCGGTTACAACAAACCACAGATAACTAGGATCTACATTAAGTAAAGTAGAGTTCAACTACGCTACAACTACACTACTGACACTTGAAACTGACTGTTGCAACTGACTCTTTCTCCATTATTTCCAAGTCTCCCCCTTAATCGAGAATGGATTGACTTCTACACCTAACATCTCCCTAAACAACTCAAACTTAATCTTTCCAAGAGGCTTAGTGAAAATATCAGCAGCATTTTCACTATTATTACAATACATAAGAGCTATTTCATTTGACTGCAACTTTTCTTTAACAAAATGAAATTGAGCATCAACATGCTTTGTCCTTGCATGAAAAATAGGATTCTTCGCAAGATTGATTGAACTTTGATTATCACATTTGATCATTGTAGATTCCTTTTGTTCTTCTCCAACATCTTGAAGAAGTCCTCTCAACCAAACAGCTTCACAAGTTGTTGCATACAAGGATTTATATTCTGCTTCAATAGAAGACAAAGATACAATAGGTTGCTTTTTACTGCTCCATGCAACAACCCCGGATCCAATGCCAAACACATATCCAGTGGTTGATCTTCAATCATCCGGATTGCCAGCCCAATCAAAATCTAAGTAACCTGTCAACTCAACATCAGATGCATCAGTATATTTAATACCATAATCAAGTGTTCCTTTTAGATACCTGAGTACCGCCTTTGCTGCATTCCAATGGCTTTCTAGAGGTTTCGCCATAAACTGACTTAACACACTCACCGAGTATGCAATATCAGGTCTGGTTGTGGTGAGATAATTCAAACTAACCACCATCTGTCTATACATAGTGCCATTCACCTCCTTCGAACCATCATCACAAGAAAGTTTCACATTTTGTTGCATGGGAACAATAGAAGATTTACACTGATCCATTTTAAATCTCTTAAGTACTTCTCTAACATACTTACTCTGACAAACAAAAGTTTGGCCTGCATTTCTCCAAACTTCAAGACCTACGCAGTAGTGTAACTCACCAAGATATTTCATTTCAAAAACTTGTGACAATTGCTCCTTGATTTCATGAATTAATTTCTTTGCATTTCCTATGATTATCAAATCATCAACATATAAGGAAATCAATACTATAAACCTGTGCTCATCAAATTTGGTATACAGATTTGGATCACTTTTGCTCCTCATAAAACCCCGTTGAAGAAATAAAGAGTCCATCTTCTCATACCATGACCTAGGTGCTTGTTTTAGTCCATACAATATTTTCTTTAACTTACACACTAAGTGTTCTTTCCCTTGTTCCACAAACCCTTTAGGTTGAGTAAGGTAAACCTCTTCTTTTAATTCACCATTCAAAAATGCAGATTTAACATCTAATTGGTGTAGCTTCCAATGATACTTTGTAGCTAAAGCAATTAACAATCTGATAGTATTCAATTTAGCTACTAGTGCAAATGTTTCATCATAATCAATACCTTATGTTTGTGAATACCCCTTTGCCACCAGTCTAGCCTTATATTTGTCTATACTACCATTTGATTTAAATTTGGGTTTGTATATCCATTTGCATCCAATGGGCTTTTTATGTTTAGGCAATTCAGTCAATTCCCAAGTATTGTTTTTCATTATAGATTCATATTCTTCCTCCATTGCATTTTGCCATTCATCATGTTCATTTTCTTCATCAAAACGCATGGGTTCTATGACATTGGAAATGATAATCATTAGGGCATAGTCTCTATACCTCTCAGGGAGCCAAACTTGTCATGAAGATCTTCTCAACGGATTATCTTCCTCCCCACTTTGTGAAGATTTGTCTTCTCCTCTAGGTGAACTGTGATTACTTGAAGTGTCCATATCACTGAGTCCTCCTTATTGTTGTTGTTGTTGTCGTTGCGGTTGTGGATGTTGTTGTGGTGGTTGTTGTTGCTCTTCTTTAACTCCTTCATCAAGAATTCTATGCCATTCCTCATGACTGTTGTTGTCATGATTTCCTACTTCCTGCTCATGGAAAAGTACATCTCTACTTGCAAATACTTTGTGAGTATAAGGATCAAACAGTTTGTATGCTTTGAATTCAGAACAGTACCTAATGAATTTATACATTTAATGGCTTTAGCATCCAATTTCTTCCTATTCTCCTTTGGAATATGAGCAAAAGCCTTACACCCAAATACTTTCAAATTATGAACTGCAGGTTTGGAACCATACAAAGCTTCGAAAGGAGTAGCATTATCAAGACACCTTGTTGGACTTCTGTTCTTTAAATAAACTGTAGTATTTTTGTCTTCAGCCTAAAATGCATTCGAGAGATTCTTACATTTCATCATACTATGTGCACACTCTACCAGAGTTATGTTTTTCCTTTCAGCGACTTCGTTCTGCTGTGGAGTGTGAGGTACTATAAACTATTGTATTGTTCCATGATCTTTGCAATATTTGTTGAAGTCCCCTGATTTATACTCTCCCCCTTGATCTGAACGGAGGATTTTGATGGATTTTCCTGTCTTCTTTTCCGCCATGGTTCTGAATTCCTTAAAGTACTCGAAAACATCACTTTTTTTTCTAAGGAAATAAAACCATGTGTATCTCGTGCAATCATCAATAAATAACAGAAATTAAAATGCACCTCCTAAAGACCTAGTCTGCATAGGCTCGCAAACATCAATATGCACAAGATCTAAAACATCTCTCTTTTTCCAATCAGGATTAGAGGGGAATTCATCTCTATGCATCTTTACTAATGCACATCCATCACAAGTAACATTTTCATTCTTTAACATGGGGAGTCCTTCAACCATATTCTTTTTCTGTAATAACAATAAATCAGGATAATTGATGTGGACATACCTTTTATGCCAAAGAATCTCTGTTGGCATAGTTGCAAAAGTTAGTGTGTGATGTGCTTTGCTGGTAACATCAAGTTTGTATAGGCCTCCTACTCCGACTCTTGTTGCAACAGTTTTGAATTGGTCCAGCAGATCCTTCACTATGCAATAATTCTTGAAGAATTCAACCTTCAAGTTATGATCTGTAATGGTGGACACAGAGATCAAATTTTTCTTTATCCCTGGCACATACACCACATTGCGAATGTGACAATTAGTACCATTCAACAATGTCACGGGAATGTCTCTGTATCCCTTGATTTGATGAGCGCGATCATCTCCAAGATATATGTTGGCTCCATTATGTGTTTCTTTAAAATTAGTGTACCACATATTAGTACATGCCATATGTACTGACGCTTCGGAATCCACAGACCAGGCATCAGAATCATCCATTTCAGCAGAGAAAGAAGCGTTAGACACAAACAGCCTAAGATCCCGTGAATCAAAATTCGGGGGTTCATCAATATCATCACTAGCAATAAATAATCTGAGATCATGATTTGAAGATTTTTCTGCATAATGACCTGAATGTGTTCTAGGTTTATTCCTAGCCTCATCACTCTTCTTCTTATGACAGTCTTTAACAATATGTTCAGGTCGACCACAATAAAAACAACTCTTTGACTCATTCCTATCATATTGCATACCTTGATTCGGCCTTGGAGATTGTCTTCTCTGTGATGAACTGCCTCTCTGCCATGAACTGCCTCCTCTGCCTATTTCTCTTGATCTCCCTCTCGCAGATCTCTTATTTGACCACAGTGCCAAATCTTTATTCTGAGGATTCAGATTCCCGCATCTCTCTTCTTCTTGCAGCAAAATACCTGTCAATTCTTCAAAAGTAGGAGGTTTATCCCTTGCTGCGAGACCCGTTATGAACATCTAATAATCTTCTAGCATACCATTTAAGGTAATAGTGACCAGATCAATGCTGGAAACAGTTTCCCCTATATTTCCTAGCTTGTCTTTCACCTCTTTAATGCGACCCAAAAATGAACTAACAAATTCATTTCCATCCATCTTAATGCCTAGCAATTTAGTTTTCAGGAACAAAATGTGATTTGTGTTTCTAGTTTCATACAATGCTTTAGACCTTGTCCATGTTGTAGCAGAAGTTTTAGCTTCTCTAATATGTGGAATTATGCTATCTTTAACAGACATGCACAACAATACCTTGGCCTTGTTTTTGCGCTTATTCCGGTCTTGAATCTGTGTTGTTGTCGCACCGGCAATCGCATCAGGTTTCTCTTCATATGCCTTCACAATGGTCTAGACACCATAGCCTTCCATGAGTGTTTGCATCTTGAATTTTCATTTAATGAAATTCGAGCCATCTTACTTGTTGGCTTCGTTGAGGTAGGTCTTTGCCAATGGATTCGCCATCGCTGCAAGATATTCTCTGCAAGTGAATCACCAAGAATATGCAACTTTATGTCACTCTGCCTTCAGATACCACCAATCCGTCTCTACCTTGGCTCTCAGTTTTCTTAGAATAAATATAAGGAAATCTTAACACCACTCCATGTATTAAAAAAAAAATTATTTAAAGGAAACCTTTTCCTTTTTCAAATACACATACATTCATCCACCTTTAAATCATGCATGCACCTTTAAATCATAACCCCACCTCACATAAAACTTAATATCCAAAATATCCACATTTAAAAAACTTTATACCTCACTCTCAAATAATCAAACTCATGCAAATGTGACACTCTTAGTCAATGCTCCAAATATATAAAAAAAAAAATCTCACACTTTCCACAAAGTGAATAAACAACTCACTCACGCTTCTATGTTCGATTTAGCTAATGATAGATCGTGAGAAAACTCTGTCATTCAAACTCTGCCCCTTTACACATAGATCAAATTCATTGCAGGCATGTTTTGTTGAAACTAATCTCCAACATACTTCAGGATTGAGCTCGCAAGGGAAAGCAGATTGCTCGAAGGTTGTACATTCCCATAACACGCTCCATGAATTCTCACAAACTCACGCTTTCCACAAAGAAAATTGTCGGCGCTCCACAAAGGAAAAACGGGGAGCGCTAGCGCTCTTGAACAATGGAAGGGGGGGCGTTGCAGCGCTGGTCGAGAGTGGGAGCGCATGCGTTGGTGCCCTAGTGCGCTTGGACTCAAACCAGGGGAGCACGAGGCAATCGGATTTTGCTAATATTGCAAGTTTGAGAGAGATCAACGCTCCTATCACACTGCATGGGGAGCACTCGATGCCCCTACTCAAATTAATTTGAGATCTTGTACTCGGAGAGTTGGATCTCTTGGATATTCAATCTCGCTCTGATACCAACTTAGAATTATGGGAAACCAACACACAGGTGAGGCAACACTCACAATCTATATTATTCAATGAAGACTAATTACATCATTATATAGGAAATGACTCTACTTAGTCGGTTACAACAAACCATTGATAACTAGGATCTACATTAAGTGAAGTAGAGTTCAACTATGCTACTGACTCTTGCTCCATTATTTCCAAGTCCTATCTTTGTAGATCCAACCTTGTTCTAACTTTTAAAAGACCATGTGCTATCATATTTCTATCTTTGTATATGTGTGAAAAGAATATGTATGACAATATTGATATAAATGATTCTAGTGTCAAAACCAGGTCCTAGATCCAACCTTGTTCTAGCTTTTGAAAGACCATGTGCTATCATATTCCTATCTTTGTATATGTGTGAAAAGAATATGTATGAGAATATTGATATAAATGATTCCAGTGTCAAAACCAATTTTAGAGCCATCAACTCATGATTATTTATTTCATCACCAATTCCAAATTTGAATGAAATGCTATGGGTGGAAGATATAAAGAGTGTTCTACATGCTCCACTCATGTGTAGGGTCTCCTCTGAAGCTCCATGGGAGTAAGCCTGGGGATTCCTAACTAACCACACTCTCCAAGCAAAATTTAGAAGAAAGCAATGTTTAAAAGAAAGGTTGTGATCATTTTTATGTCCTTGTTGTCACACCGAATTCTAAAGGCCTTTTTTATGTGCTAACTTTATTGGTATTTTCTTTGTTGTTTCTATTTGTTATTTGTAATTGATGAATTTGTACATTTAGAATAGAATACAAAAAGTAATTAGATATACACATTGTATATAAAGTAATTAGATATAAGTAATTAGATATTCACATTAGTTATACATATTGTATATAAAGTAATTAGGTGTATTTATAATCATATGTTATGGTTATAATGTTGATAAATAAAATTTAAATTTTTTTTTAATAAAAATGAGAAATAATAAAATTTAAAAATGAAAATCACTATAAAATAAATCAACATACATTATCTTAATATCTAATTTATCAAATAGAAAAAAAAACAAATATCTTCAAATATAAACACGAATACTTAATAAATATGAAATTGAATATAAATCTAAATACTTAATAAATTTGAAATTAAAATAAAATTTTATTTTATATAAAATTAAAGCTCAAGAAAACAAATATCTTCCAATATAAACTTGAATACTTAATAAATCTGAAATTAAAATAAACTTTTATTTTATATGAAATTAAAGCTCGGCCTAGAGTAGTATTTACCCTAGTTCCAACTTATGTATAAGTAACAATTTTTGAAATTCTAACATTGATTTGATTTTTGTGTAAAACATGCATAGCACAAGTTATAAATTCTACCAACAGAGTGGGAGGCTGCATGCATATCGTGCTATAAATTCTATAACACAGGCTCAATTTTATTGTTCGAATTTTTGAAAATTGTCACTGTATGAGGATGAAAATTGTATTTGTTTAGTTGAATCTATTAGGCTAAGTCAATTTTAGAAAACACCTTCTTTCACACTTATTTTCTCATTAAATTTGGTTTTCCAGAATCCACATGTTAAATACCTTCCCACATATGTCTTTAGATGTGAAGCCAGACAAAAAAACTTGCGGCTCTGGTTGTGGGATTGAATGTGGGCGATGAAAATGACCATGCATACGTGTTATAAATTCTATAACACGGGATCAATTTTATTGTTGGAATTTTTGAAAACTATCATTATATGAGGATGAAAATTGTATTTGTTTGGTTGAATCCACTAGGTTACGTCAATTTTAAAAAACACTTTCTTTCACACTTATTTTCTCAGTAAGTTTGGTTTTCCAGAATCCATATGTTAAATACCTTTCCACCTATATCTTTAGATTTAGATGTGAGGTCAGACAAAAAAACTTGTAGCTCTGGTTGTGGGATTGAATGTGGACGATGAAGAGGACATCTTCTTCCAAGCCCCTTTGTTTGTATGAGACTTCTCACAGCATAGAGATCTCCCGATCTCCACAAACAGAAAAAAGAATGAAGACATAAACGTGACCAATTCCGAATAGAATGAAACTGATAATTGAAAGGGAATAATTTAATACAACAGGTACATGATTGTATTTAGTTAAATGGTTTCACATAATAGAAAGCAGTACTAGCGGAGGCACTGGACGTGGAGGGTGAGCAGCTATCGACTCTGGGATGAGGGGTGGATGTTTGCGGGTCTGCCATTGAACAATAATAAAAAACTGACACGGAACAAATATAAACGAAAGGATGATACAAAATCAATTTCAATTCTATGCGCAGAAACAACATGTTATTTATAGATATATCAAAAGAATTTGACGGTTGATTTTGAAAGGAAAGATCAATGGTTGTTATTCTACATTTAACAATTATCGTGATGGAATGGTAAATGGAAATGACGCAAGCGATGACGTTGAGAATCACGTTAAAACACCCACTTTCCTTTCCCAATATTCACTGTATATTGGAATGCTAACGGAAAGTGGAAAATGAAGTCACACATGATGTTTACCATGTAGAATATAATTATTTATGTTATTTATAAGCAGTGAGCACTTATTAATAAAATGATAGTTTCTTTCGTTGTTTATATTTGTACAATGAGAGTTTCCTTCCTCCACCACTCCTATTTCTTTCATTACTTTTTTTGTACCTCCAACTTGAAGATAAGACAATGAGAGTTTACTTCCTCCACCCTTGTTTTTTTCATTACTTTTTTGTGTACTTCCAACTTGAAGATAAGATAATGAGAGTTTCCTTCCTCCACCACCCTTGTTTTTTCTTTCGTTACTTTTATGTACCTCCAACTTAAAGATAAGATAATGAGAGTTTCCTTCCTCCACCACCCCTGTTTTTTTCATTACTTTTCTGTGTACCTCCAACTTGAAGATAAGACAAAGAGAGCTTCCTTCCTCCACCACCCCTGTTTCTTTCATTACTTTCCTGTGTACCATCAACTTGAAGATAAGACAATGAAAGCTTCCTTCCTCCACCACCCCTGTTTTTCTCATTACTTTCCTGTGTACCTTCAACTTGACGATAAGACAATGATATTTTCCTTCCTCCACCACTTGTGTTCCTTTCCTTACTTTTCTTTGTACCGCATACAAACTCCTCCCTGTACTGCTCTTTTT
>ML789569.1:328923-343257 GCA_009831015.1 Picea engelmannii
GTGCAAGAATGTCGGTATGGTGTTTTGATCAGTACTAGTAGTTGCATGTTTATAATGGAAAGACTATGTATGGCTTATGTTTTCATAAATCACTATTTATATGCATACTGATCTAATTCAGACTTCACGTCTGGTTCTCGAGAGAGAGATACCCTTATCTACCTCAGATAGTACCCTGGGTGAACCTCCCCATAGAGATACCCTCCTTGAAAAGCCCATCAAGAACCTGGAAATAGGATGTGAAGGCGCAAGGCCTTAGTAACCCTGCACGAGGAGGAACGATCCTCTCGAAATCCCGAGATGGCTGTGTAGGGATAAGTATCGTTTGACGGGTGAGATCCTATCAAAAGATCTGCGGTCACTCACGGCCGTTAGATTGGAAGGAGAAGAGGGAGCCTTAAATTGGAAGGAGAAGTGCACGCTCAAGGAAGAGCTACAACTTCCATTAGATTAGCTGGAGCGAAATAGATCAGGGTCTTCGAAAATGTACGTCGAAACGCGCACAGAAGAGAGAAGAAATAGACGACAAAGACACTTCGAGATAGAAGTGGCAAACAACCGATAACCGTTGGATCTTGCAGAGTTGCAAAGTAGTCAGGGTTGGGTGCTTCAACCCATAAAGTCGCGAGAGGATCAGGACCGTCCATCCGAGGAGGACAGGAGGTAGAGATCCAGGGATCTCGCGAACTCGAAAGTTCGCAAGGTAAGAGCCCAAAGGTTGGGTGCTACAAGTCACGAGGAGCGGAGACAGTCGTTGGATCCAGAGAATGGGAGGACCGTTGGATCATGAACCCCATCGCCTATCGCGTGTTCGGGGGTTCGGAGGTTGAAAGGAGTCGTTTACGACCTCATGAGTAGCGAAGTGCCGAGAGTCAAGCACGAGAGAACACGTGGCAGAACTTCAAGGTGGGGCCGCGTGATTGAAGGGTGGACACGTGCCACCTGAAGAAGGGAGTTAACGCTCCGTTGACTTCTCGCATCTCAGGGGTTCGTGAAGGGAAGGTGCCGAGATTCGACGCTACAACTTGCGAAGTGGCGAGTTGCGAGCAGTGCGAGAGGAAGGTCGACCTTCGTTGACTTTCAAGTCTCGGAGGATCGCATAAGGAAGGAACGAGAGTTCAACCATTGAACTCACGAAGTGACGAATAGTGAGAGGAGCTAGCGCTTAGCCTAGTTGGCAGTCACGCGCAGAAGAAGCTGACAGAAGGAAGCTATACCCATTTCGTGATCTTAGGTATCAACGATTAGTGAAGAAAATTCAAGGGTCTTCGACTCGAGACTCGCGAGGTCGCGAGTTGTGAAAGGCACTTGCATTTAGGCGCGTATGTGTTCCTATCAAAATAGGTACTAAAGAAAGGGAGCTAGTGCTTTGTCGTTAAGCGACAGAAAGATCTGGATGGCCAGAATCTGCGCGCCCAGATCTATGGCCAGGGTTTCATTCTGGAACCCCCTCGCCATTCTACCTTTAAGATTGGACTCACTTGTATCGCTGAGTCGCGAAACATGAAAAGGCGCCTGGTTTGTTTGGCCTGTGGTCCTAACCCACGATCACAGGAAGGTGAACAGGGAAGAACTAGCCTGTGCTAGGCTCCCATAGGACTTCGGGGATTATGTCCCTTGAGGAAAAGAAAATTTTTTATTAGGCCGTAGTGGGTGTCTTACATCCACGGGGTTTTATGTACGACAAATATAGTCCCAAATCTATATCGATAAGTAGTACAAGGACAAGAACCAAAAACAAGTGGCACTAACCATGTGAGTTTCGACCTCATGGGAGGTTCAATAATGACCATACTCTATTCTCCCCCATCGCCAACACATTAACACAATGGAAAATCAAAATAGTTATAGCTCTAGAAGCAAAGAAGGACAAAGCCATGAAAATATAAATGACCAAATAGCAATATCAAAACTTTTACCTTTTCCATTGTAACAAGAAATAAATAATCAATTTTATGGATCATTACGATTAAACTATAAAACCAAACTTGTTTCATTCAAGATTTTGATACACGTGCCCACATAAATCCCCAATTGTTTTTAAGGTTAACAAACTCCAAACAATTTTGTGAGAACCTTTTACCCAAGCGATACAGTCCAAAGTATTTATAACAATCTTTTATCCAAACTTTTACCAATGATTGGAACTTTTTCATGACACATGAACTTCTCCCTTTAGCGTCGACTTGGACCACTCAACCCCTGGACTCCAATTCCTTCAACAACGACACTACTTCAACAATTTCATCCTCTCAAAAACCTTAGCAAAACAATGGCTTCGATCTGTGACTACTCTCTTGTATTCTTCACTTGAGATATTTTCACCCAGTGATCAAATGACAACTCTCCTTAAAACAACAGACGTCTTGAAACCCTTGATCTATGATACATTCCTGTGGGATCTCCTTTTTATTTTTTTGTTTGTCTCACTATTTCTCTAATATCAGTGCCTTCTTTGGACACAAATATATCTTGACTCCTCTAGTTCTTTATCGCCCTTGTCTTTATCGCTCCATGTTAGTGTGTCTTGAAGATTATCGATCCTTCTTGCGGATTGTGGACATGATTCTTCCCGCAGAGTACAATAACAACCCTTTCTTTCTTAGTCACACCATGTTAGAGATCCTTTCTCAGCGATTCTTCTTTTATACAAGCACCCCGATCTTGGTAACAGTGGACCCGATTCTTGCTCGATCGGTGTTTTCTCCTTCCAAGATACTAAATCTTGCTTCTATAGGTGAGTTATAATCGCTCGGATACATATCCATGGGAACTTGGGCCCTCATGTGAGGGATTCAGGTCTAAACCCACTCTTATACCAATTTGTTGATTTGCAAAACTAATGATATTCATAGCACCATCAATCCATATTTTATATTAAAATAAAAAATATTAGTTACAATGGAATTACAATGGTATAATTGACCAACTATTGAACTACTCGTAACCGAAGGAAAAACTAACTAGTGGGAATAATTACCATGGGAATGATTACCATACTCCAACAACATTGAACATATATATACTTACATGCAAAAGTGTGGATGGTTGTAGGTAACCATCCATATGGACATCTTGAAGAGTGCGTTGAACTAATAGAAGAGATCATGGTAGGCAATTACCAGTATGGAAAGCTCTGAGTGCACTCTAATTCAAATGTGAATTGTAATCCATACTTCGTTTTAATTGCTAATGAAACATTTGTATGTCTATGCATAAAAAATATGTTATTTAATGTGTATAACCAATGATTAAACAAGAGAAAAGTTAGCTATGTTGTACTACCCAATGAACTCAACGAACATAATTTTATGTCTAAATGGGAATAATTGTAGGGAATTAACTATGCTAGGGATTGAGGCCATTTGTGTAATGTCCCCAAGGCCGAGCCCTGTTGTAAATCATGTCTATAGTATAGAGCTTGCATTATGAATTGTAATTATGTTTTATAGGCTGGTGAGCCAAGTTTATATAAGCTGGTGGGATTATGTTTTATTAGGCCGGAGAGCCTAAGTGTTAAGGCCGGGAGCCTGCTTTTGTATATGTAATCATGCAGAACATTAATAAAAATATAAACACCGCTGCGTGCAGAATGACCACGATGAATGAGTGATGGACTAAGCTTCCACAGATTGGGTAAGGGATTGGGGGCTGGAAGGTTGGAAAGAGAGACTTAGTTTTGAGCCTAGGGGCTTAAGTCCTTGGGAATAATATTTTAATATTATTCCAAAAGCCATGTGAAATATATGTTTTGTCCTAAGTTCCTGGAGAGGAACACATGCTGATGGAGTGCATGCAGCTTCATGGGTGACATGTGTCGACCCAGGCACATGCAGTTAAAAAACTGCAGAAGTAAGCCRTKGGGGGGGGTTTAGTCATTCTGTCATCCTTCGCCTGGGTTCAAAGGGATGCCCGTCTGAACCCGTTTTGCCTCTGCATTTGCATTTGCTTACCCRCGCACTGTGAAGGAAACCCTGACRAGAAAATTGTTTKCTCTTGCATTCTTCCATTCTCCACCTGAKTCGCTTTGCCATTCCCCATCCCTCATGAATTATGTTTAGCTCTRCGATTGACCTTTGCRTTGAKTCCTTGTCATGCACCCTGAAACTAGTGGCAAACTCGCGGACCGTGCTGTGTCTTAGTGTGGACTGTTGTTGTTTTTGGATGTCCATACCCAAATTCCTGTTGCTACTGTCACCGTGAGTTAACCGAATTTGTATTGTTGTTGTGGTTATCCTCACCGTGCGGGAATTGAGTCAGAAGGGGCTGAAGAATTGGGTTTTAAGGCCCTTAGTTGAAGAGGTAGTCTGTCAGGCCTGTGAGAAGCTATTTCCAGGTGAAGGAGTCTGCTAGGAAGTGGTATTCTTCTAGAGAGAGTCCAGCACTAGCTATGGAGCTCTAAGACTTCCTGATCCAGCCTGTTGCTGAGACCTAGAGAGGGAGGTGAAGCACTATTGGACTGTGCTTGTGAAGGTGTATACTCCCGGGCATAACATGCATGTGGGGAATGAGACTCTTTGAGTAGTGGGCATAAGAAGGCATCTTGGGAAGAATCCTTCCAGTTATTCTATGCATTTTTCCCTGTAACCTCAGCCTAGACTAGGATTCCTTTCCTTGGGTGGAACTTAGTCCCAGCTCGGGGGTGACCCACTGCTGAGCTTGATGAGTAGCGTGGTCTAAGGCTGGAAGGTTCGTGGAAGGCCTGAACGTAGTTGGTGGAATTACCACGGTTTCAAAGATAAATATCAGCTTATGCTTAATATTATGTTTATTATGCCTATGATGCTTATATGTATCATGTATTCTTTTGTGCATATGAATTATGGTTAATGCCAGGGATTATTTATGTTAGCAGTAATCTTGTCCTTACTCTAAGTTAAATTTGTTTAGTATGACTTAAATGCATGTTATTAATTAAGTATGAGAATGATGTTGTTCCGCATAGTAGCACTTGCCCGACCAGTGGGATGACGGCCGGGGACGTTACAGTATTTTGTCCTAAGTTCCTGGAGAGGAACACATGCTGATGGAGTGCATCCAGCTTCATGGGTGACATGTGTCGACCCAGGCACATGCAGTTAAAAAAATGCAAAAGTCAGCCGTGGGGGTGTGTTTCGGTCATTATGTCATCCTCCGCCTGATTTCATCGTGATGCCGGTCTGAACCCGTTTTGCCTCTGCGTCTGCATTTGCTTACCCGTGCACCATGAAGGAAACCCTCATGGGAAAATTGTTACTCTTTCATTTTTTCCATTCTCCACCTGAGTCGCTTTGCCATTCCCCACCCATCGTGAATTCTATTTAGCTCTGCAATCGACCTCTGCGTTGATTCCTTGTCACGCACCCTGAAACTAGTGGCAAACTCGCAGACTGAGCTGTGTCTCCTGTGAAGTCCGAGCACCCTGTAAATGTCTGAACCATGCTGTGTCTTAGTGTGGACTGTTGCCATTTTTGGATGTCCATACCCAAATTCCTATTGCTACTGTTACCGTGAGTTAACTAAATTGCTATTGTTGTTGTGGTTATCCTCACCGTGCAGGAATTGAGTCGGAAGGGGCTGAAGAACTGGGTTTTAAGGCCGTTAGTTGAAGAGGGAGTCTTCTAGGCCTGTGAGAAGCTATTTTCAGGTGAAGGAGTCTGCTGGGAAGTGGTATTCTTCCAGAGAGAGTCCAGCACCAGCTACGGAGCTCTAAGACTTCCTAATCTGGCATGTTGCCGAGACCCAGAGAGGGAGGTGAAGCACTGATGGAATATGCTTGTGAAGGTGTATAATCCCAGACAGAACATGCATGTGGGGAATGAGAGTCCGTGAGTAGTGGGCATAAGAAGGCATCTTGGGAAGAATCCTTCCGGTTATTATGTGCAGATTTCCCTGTAACCTCAGCCTAGACTAGGATTCCTTGCCTTGGGTGGAGCTTAGTCCCATCTCGGGGGTGACCCACTACTGAGCTTGATGAGAAATGTGGTCTAAGGCTAGGAGGTTCATGGAAGGCCTGCACATAGTTGGTGGAACTACCATGGTTTCAAAGATAAGTATCAGCTTATGCTTAATATTATGTTTTGCATGCCTGTGATGCTTATATGTATCATGTATTCTATTGTGCATATGAATTATGGTTAATGCCAAGGTTTATTTATGTTAGCAGTAATCTTGTGCTTACTCTAAGTTAAATGTGTTTAATATGAATTAAATGCATGTTATTAATTAAGTATGAGAATGATGTTGTTCCGCTGGATGCTTCCTCCACACGGGCTGCAAATAATTGACAGCCTTTCATGTAGCACTTTTTCATCTGCATTGCTGAGATTTCTCTAACAACCACAGCTCTGGGAATTCCTTGGACTGTTTTCCGATTCCCCTCTTCATCCAGGCATGTAAATTCCTTGTTACGGTAGTCCAGGAGGGCATGGTGTTGGTCCAACCAGTCCATCCCAATTAAAAGTCATAAGATCTTAAAGGAAAAATATTAAATTCAGCCTTCGTGCTCAATCCCTTCATGTCCACCGGACAAGACTTAACCAACTCGGTGACTTTCCTCTTGGTTCCTGTAGCCAACTGCACTAACCAAGACTTTTCATGTTTGCTTCTTGATAAATGCAAAATTTCCACCACCTTAGAATGTACATAACTATGGCTAGCCCCTGAATCAATTAAAATAATAAATGGTTGGTTGTTAATCATACCTTCCACTTCAATCATGTGCGACTGAAATTCATCTTGCTTGTTGTCCAGGGCCGCATAGATCCTTGGCATTCTACTGCCCATTTCCTCCACTGTTTCATCTTGTTGAACATTATGGACAGCTCTTGCTTTGCCATTTTTATGGGGACAATCTCTATACTTGTGGTTCTCTTTACAGCCCCATCACTGAATGGGCATCTGTCTCGGCCTTTGTTCCCCCACTTCAGCCATTCTCGGCTCTCTAAACAATGGATGTCCTTGAGGACTATTTCTGAAAAAGGGAGGTTTGTTTCCCTTCTGCCTCTGTTCTTTCTTAAACTTCTTTTGGTCATCCCAAGCCTTCCGAAAGGTAGGATTTTCTCTTTGCTGTTCATATAAGCATTTCACTCTTCTTATTGTTTATTCCATAGTCTTAGGATCATCATACTGAATCTTGTTACCAATGGGAGGTGGCAGTCCACTCAGATACCTCTGAATCTTGACAGCCTCATCTTTGATGAATGGAAGATACTTTAGTAATTCCAAAAACCTTCGTTCGTATTCATCAATGGTCATGCTGCCCAGCTTGAGTTCAAAGAACTCCTTCATATTTCTGTCATAGTATCTTTTAGTTAGGTATTTCCTCTCGAAATACCTCTTGAATTCCTTCCATGTGATATCTTTCTCTCTAACGTGTTGCACCTACACAAGCTGATCCCACCACATGGATGCTTTTCCTTTTAGTTGATACATCGCAATTCTTCCTTTTGCATGAGAGGAATAATTCTGCAGTTGGAAATATTTCCTCATGCCAAGAAACCATGTTTCGACATATTCCTCCTTCTTATGTTCTCCATCAAACGTAGGAGGCTTAATCTTATTCATCTCACCTTTCAATTCATCCACTCCAAATCTTCGGTGTTTTCTAGTAGGGAATGGACTTGAACTACTATGTGCTTCCTTACCGGAATGCTTTGGGGAGCGACAACGATGTTTGCTAACACTCCTTGATCTACTTTTCCTCTCAGGGGTCCTGCGACTCTCTGTCTTGCTTGAGTCACTCCTTTTTCAATTTCTTTTCTATTCTTTCCAGACTCTTCAACATCCTTAAGTTGAATTCACCCTGCTTATCCCTGACTTTCACAAGCTTTCGGATATCACCTCGGTGATCCTGGGCATCTTTCTGCAATATTTCAATGATTTTCATCATATGTCCTTCCTTATCCATCTCTTTTCCTTTCCCATTAGAGTTTGACTCTTCGACTCCCAAGTTGACATTCCTTCCTTCTCTTTCGTTCTCTGAATTGGAGACAATCTGCACCTCTTCCATTCTCTTCTCTCAACGAAAACCCTATTTGGTTCTGGCACTTGCTAAGATTCTTGCAAACACATGTGCAGACAACAGGGATTTGTCAGGTCGTCATTCTTAACAAATTCCACACATTCAAAACCATTCTGATTTAAGAAAACGCTTCGACTTCACAAATTTTCTGAGCTCTTTTTGGCTCTGCAATTTTTGGCGACAGCCCCCGTTTTCTTAGTCCCCAACCCATGTGTCCATGGGCCGTGATCAAACATTAAAATGTTAGGTGCTACAAGGCTCTCCAAATGAAACTTCGGGTTTCGGGATTTTGGGCTTCAGGGTTTCAGGTTTCGGGGCTTTGGTCCCAGAGGTTCTCGCACTCACTTCCCTCTCCAACTCTCGACTTCCAAAAATTCCATTTCCTTACCCTCCGGATCCACAGCATAGCTGTCGCCCACCAAGGTAGTGATACATAGTGTCCTTAAGAAGGTCCACCTCACTCCCAGCGATGTCAGGGGGACCCACTACTTTTACTTTTCGTTTCAGAGTTTCAGGCATCAGGAGTTCGTGCATCTACACATCTCGAACTTTCGTTTGCCAAAATTATGAAATTACAGTCTATTCATCTACTTGATCCAACACTTCTGGTGTGGAGTTCTCTCTCTCCCTGTGGCCATATACCACACCGGCTGTAGTTTTATAATACCGCTAAACCTCCTGAGCTTTGTAACAGGGTCAAGTAGTCTGTTGACACTCAGAAACATTGTGAGGTCTGAAATTAGTCCTCCAGACATAATTTCTTCTAAAAACCTTTGTCCAAAGACCACTTATCTGGCCCATCCAGGCTCAGCATTGAAACTAGGCTCTGATACCATACTGTAACATTTCCCCGCAGTTGTCATCCCACTGGCCTGGCAAACGCTACTGTGCAGAACAACATCATTCTCATACTTAATTAATAACATGCATTTAAGTCATATTAAACACATTTAACTCAGAGTATGCACAAGATTATTGCTAACATAAATAATCCCCGGCATTAACCATAATTCATATGCACAATAGAATACATGATACATATAAGCATCACAGGGATGCAAAACATAATATTAAGCATAAGGTGATACTTATCTTTGAAACCGTGGTAATTCTACCAACTACGTGTAGGCCTTCCACGAACCTCCCAGCCTTAGACCATGTTGCTCATCAAGCTCAGCAGTGGGTCACCCCCGAGCTGGGACTAAGCTCCACCCAGGGCAAGGAATCCTAGTCTAGGTTGAGGTTACAGGGAAAACTGCACAGAATAACCGGAAGGATTCTTCCCAAGATGCCTTCTTACGCCCACTACTCACGGAATCTCATTCCCCACATGCCTGTTCCGCCCAAGAGTATACACCTTCACAAGAACAGTCCATCAGTGCTTCACCTCCCTCTCTGGGTCTCAGCAACAGGCCAGATCAGGAAGTCTTAGAGCTCCGTAGATGGTGCTGGACTTTCTCTGGAAGAATACCACTTCCCAGTAGACTCCTTCACCTGGAAATAACTTCACACAGGCCTGATAGACTGCCTCTTCAACTAAGGGCCTTAAAACCACTTCCCGCACGGTGAGGATAACCACAACAAAAATAACAATTCGGTTAACTCACAGTGACAACAACAACAGGAATTTGGGTATGGACATCCAAAAATGACAACAGTCCACACTAAGACACAACACAGTTCAGACATTTACAGGGTGCTCGGACTTCACAGGAGACACGGCTCAGTCTGAGAGTTTGCCACTAATTTCAGGGTGCGTGACAAGGAATCAACGTAGAGGTCGATCGCAGAGCTAAACAAAATTCAGGAAGGGTGGGGAATGGCAAAGCGACTCAGGGGGAGAATGGAAAAAATGCAAAAGCAACAATTTTCTCGTGAGGGTTTCCTTCACGGTGTACGGGTAAGAAAATGAAGACGCAGAGGCAAAACGGGTTAAGACCGACATCACGGTGAACTCAGGCGGAGGATGACAGAAGGACCGAACCACACCCCCATGACTGACTTCTGCATTTTTTTAACTGCATGTGCCTGGGTCAACACATGTCACCGATGAAGTTGCATGCACTCCATCAGCATACGTTCCTCTCCAGGAACTTAGGACAAAACATATATTTCACATGGATTTTGGAATAATATTAAAATATTATTCCCAAGGACTTAAGCCCCTAGGCTCAACACTTAGCCTCTCTTTCCAACCTTTCAGCCCCCAATCCCTTACCTACTCTGTGGAAGCTTAATCCCCCATCACTCTTTCATCATGGTCAGTCTGCACTCAATGATGTTTATATTTTTTATTAATGTTCTGCATAATTACATATACAAAAGCAGGCTCCTAGCCTTAACACTTAATCTCTCCGGCCTAATAACACATAAGCCCACCAGCTTATATAAAATTGGCTCACCATCCTATAAAACATAATTACAATTCATAAGGAAATCTTTATACTTCATAGACATGATTTACAATAGGGCTCGGCCTTGGGGACATTACAATGACGGCCGAGGACGTTATAGTATGGTATCAGAGCCTAGTTTCAATGCTGAGCCTGGATGGGACGGATAAGTGGTCTTTGGACCGAGGTTTTGAGAATAAATTGTGTTTGGAGGACTAATTTCAGACCTCAGAATGTTTCTGAGTGTCAACGGACTACTTGATTGTGTTACAAAGTTCAGGAGGTGTAGCGGTATTATAAAACTACAGCTGGTGTGGTATATGGCCACAAGGAGAGAGAGAACTCCACACCAGAAGTATTGGATCCATAGAATCTGTTCGGGAGAAAAGGAGAACCCTCACGACTGTCAAATCTGGAGAACGTGCATAAGGTTTAAAACCCTTTGGAGTTGCACAGGAGTGTGGAAATCGCGATACGCGAAATCCCAAATTTGTCAGGACCATCCATCGGAAAGGACGCAAGGAGAGCGATCAACCTTTTGCTGAATCGTGACTTGAAATGGTCTAAGTGTGAGTTCGTGAGAATTCACGAAACGCAAATTCACGATTGGATCACAACCGTCGATCTAAGAGAGATCTGGACCGTTAATTTTCCAGGAAGAAATCGACATTTCGGGAATAGGGAGGATGAAAGTGGAAAATCCTTTGACCTCGTGACACATAAAATCCCGATACGTGAAATGTCGATGAGATCTGAGTCATCAGATTGTGGGGAATCAGGACCATTGGATCAAGTAGATGATAGACCATAATTTCAGAATTTCGAAATGTGTGGATGAACAAACTCCCAATGCCCCAAACTCCAAAACGAAAAGTGAAAGTGGTGGGACCCTATGACATCGTCGAAAGTGATGTGGACCTTCTTAAGGACACCATGTGTCACTACCTTGGTTGGCGACAGCTGTGCTATGGGCCCAGGGGGAGAGAGGTCGAATTTTCGGAAGTCAGGAGTTGGAGAGGGAAGCGAGTACAAGAACCTTTGGGACCAAAACCCCGAAACTCGAAACCTCGAAGCCCCGAAATATCGAAACCCGAAGTTTCGTTTGGAGAGCCTTGTAGCACCTAATAGTTTAGCGTTTGATCACGGTGGTGGACACATGGGTTGGGGACTAAGAAAACGGGGGCTATCGTCGGAAATTGAAGAGAAAAACAAAGCTCAGAAAATTCATGGAATCGAAACGTTTTCTTATTCGCATTGGTTTTATTAAGGGTTTAAGGCCTGACAAACTTCGGTTGACTGCACTTTGTGTGTGCAGAGTTCAATGAGTGTCAGGACATCGGTGAATCGACGTCGAGTATAGAAATTGAAGAGGTGTGGATTGCCTCCAATTCAGAGAACGAAAGAGAAGGAAGGAATGTCAACTTGGGAGTCGAAGCGTCAAACTCTAATGGGAAAGGAAAAGAGATGGATAAGGAAGGACATATGATGAAAATCATTGAAAGATTGCAGAAAGATGCCTAGGCTCGCCTAGATGATAGCCGAATGCTCATGAAAGTTAGGGATAAGAAGGGGAACTCAACTTAAGGATGTTGAAGAGTCTGGAAAGAATAGAAAAGAGATTGGAAAAGGAGAGTGACTCAAGCAAGACAGAGAGTCACAGGACCCTATTGGCAGCAATAATATAATTGTTATTTTTATAAAATGACCTATGTAAGCTGCCTACACAGGGTCTATGAAATTTTATTACTCTTCATGAGCAGTCTCCTAAACGACAGTTGTAAATCATCGCTTTTTACTTATCATCTATTCATGCTTCGTTTTCATGACTGAAAGCATGAAAACTTGCGACTGTAATTACCATTTTGTTTTAAAAGTTTCATTGAAGGAAAATGGTTTATTTAATTTGTTATGGAGTTTGATTCCTTGCCATGAAGATATTACCCTGTTTTGTTTTTGACCCTCTCAACCCTAAGCATGCCTAAGAGATTGATAGTTTTAACAAGCGAAAGACCCTCACCATTTGATTTTTTTTGTATTGGTTTTGGTTTGATCTTTGATCACATTTCTTTCACAAAATTTTTGATTATTCAATTTTTTTTAAACTTACCCAACTTTCTAATCAAACCATGATGCAAGCACTTATGTTTGTTTTGAGTACTTTGGTCCTAGCTCATACTCAATACCAAGGTGGCATACGATGTACAGATTTCCATTACTTCTTAGGATGGTCTCGGGTGTCACAAACCTATTCGCATGCGTTTTGATTAAACACCCTTCCCGTCATATGAGTCATTACAACGTGTATTGTTAGGCTCGGGGTTATGGCTCTGTTTCGTTTTTGCAAACCCTACCTGTATGTTGTGCTTTGACTACCCTCCCGTCTAGTATGGCCCCTGTAGTAAGGACTGAACCAAATGGTATCCAAACCCTTCTCTCATACGATGATGCTAGGGAGGATTTGGAAAGAAATGGTTGGCATGTTTTCATCAAGAACTTTCAGGGTTTTAATCTCCACGTTGCCCAAGAGTTTTCATTATCCTTTGATGGTTGTAGGGAAAAAGTTGGTGATGTGAAATTTGAGGTAACCGAGGAGTTCCTGAGTCAAGCCACAGGATTGCCAGCGGTTGGTCAGAAATGGTTTAAAAACACAAAAGTAAAGGAAGTCCCTTGGACCCTATGGTTTACATCGCGAAAAATAACCAGTTGTGATAGAGGTATGCCAATTTCATTCCTAAAATCTCGGTGGCATGATTTACTCACTGTGGTGAAACAATTTGTTACATGTGAGGGACGGTTTGGACTTGTATTTCTATATCATTTACGCTTGCTTATGAGTTTTATGGGTTTCCCTTTAAATATGCCATATTACCTACTCATAAGTCTATATAAAATGGGGAAAAGATTTAAGAAACAGAGGTTAGAATCAATTCTTTTTCATCACAGCATGATTAAAATCATCCTCATGCATCAGTTAGAGTCTCAAAATGACTGTTGGGATTCGTTTATTACACGGAATGGTTATGGTAACCCTGAATTGGGAGAAGTAGATAAGCTCGTCGTTGAGGAAACCCTTGTCCACCCGACGACATCTCCTTCGCCTCCCCAGGCTTGTGACTCTTCCCCTAGCAACGAACCCTTGATCTATCCAAAGTTCATTCAACAGGATAATCAACCAGTGACACATTCAAAGGACTGTGTTAAAATTGCAAGGAAACCTACAGGAAATAAGTTTAAAAGTAGTGTTGATGTCAATTTCAAAAACAAAAGAGAAGGCAGGCTAATTTCTCGAAGTATTCGAAATAAGACAAGCTCTCGTGCAAATGCAATTAGCATGATTGAGGTTAACGAAAGCTCAGACTCTGAAATTGACAAATGCCTTGCAGAGCAAGACCCTGTGTCATTCGGGCCACACCCTAACCGACCCTATAACTTTGTCGATAATTTGCCTCCTTGCTTGCAAGACAATCCAGAGTTTCCTGGTGTCCAGCTTTGCAATAAATCTACTATCCGTATGGAGGGTCCTCCAATCCATAATCTTGTTCATTCTGATGCAAATGCCACATAGTCACAGTGCGATGTTTGTCTATCATGGATCGACAGATACTATACTGATGTCCTATTTCTACAGTCACGAGTTAAGTTTTTAAAAGACCAGGTTGATGTTTTAACAAACGAAAACAACAGGCTTGAATATATCATCCAAGGGAAGGATAAGAATTTGAAAACCACAGGTCATGTGATTTTTAAAAATTTAGAGGCAGCTACAACCATCGTTAACTCCAAAGTTTCATGATAAGGTTTGATTTCATGATTAGAGGTATGATTTTTTTAATTTAATAGCATGATTGTGTCATTCTTAAGTTAGATTATTTGGTTTGTTGAATAAACTATTTTTATTATTAGATTAGCCTGTTTTGTTTATTCAATAAAATGAGATTT
>ML789569.1:343730-356356 GCA_009831015.1 Picea engelmannii
AGTTGGTATGATTCATTTTTATATGTTGTCCATATCTTATGTCTTAGATACAATGCACAATGATCATCTATCCAATTTAAATTAGGAGATTTATCTCTAATTTCTGTTGAATGTTTACATGCAAGTTCTTACAAGAAGATTTATCTCATCGTAGTTACTTGCAAATCATTAAGACCACTGTGACTGTATCCATTATATGTTCTGTTGTCATAATTCAATTTCAGCATATTCATTTCGCATTTGTTCAGAACAATCTTAAGATCCGTTGCAGGTTTACTTCCCGGATAAGGTGGCTGGATATTCTCTATTGAACAGACATTGGATGCATTAATAGGTTAGTCTGTTATTCTATTTCATTTGCTTGTTTATTTTAGAAGTTTTATATATATAGTATGATTTCAATTATCTATAATTTTCTGTTCAATTAATTAGTTTAATATTTGATTTCATGAATGTATACATCTAAGAAAACAAACAAAAAAAAATTAAATAGTATTTTCACTTTTTTTATTACTGTTGTTAAAGGAACCAATTTACATTCGATTTTTACGAGTTTAGATTAAAACTCGTGATTTGTACAGATTGTATATAGAACTATTATACATATATTATTTAAATAAATTGTACATATATATATTTAAATGTACATATAGATTTTAGTGATTGTTATTTATTAAGTTATTGTATTTCCTTTAGTTTTTTGCTTTCTTTAGAACTTAGATCGGACAATGGAGCCACTAAACCCATCGGAGTGAATTAATTCAAACGGCTTGGTTTAATTAGACAACCCTGAACCAGATTCGCTCTTCCAGTTGATGAGCGATCAATTTCGCCCGTCAACAAATGGCGCTAGAAGGAGGGCCTGAATACTATTAATGGCATGAGGAGGTTGCAAAACTCCTCCCCCACCTATCCACTCACCTATAATAACAAGAAGTCATTCAGATGATAACATTGTCCCTCAAACAACAACCACATCAAACGACAATCCACAGATCAACGTTGAACCAGTAACTCCAAATCCCCTAGGGACTGACGTACAAGAAATTGTTCTTCAATCCCTCATAAGAACGCACAGTGCCTTGGCTCGTATCAGACAACCAGGTCGGCCTTTGAACCAAACATTAGAATTCTATGATATCAGGGAGAAAATGGAAGGTACTTATCTTACCCTAAACCCTACGGATCCAGATCATATCCTTACTCCTGTAGCAGGAGAGTCTGGTATTCCACCATCACCACCCCCTTCATCTCCTTCTTCTTTTGGAGAAGAATCATTAGACGAAGGCAGTTCCTCATCTCAGCCTTCGACGCTACCCACACCTATGGCCAATCCGAACAATCCCACCAGACCTTGGCTCGACCAAGATGCAGTGTGATGCAGGAGCATCTCTCCACATCAGCCAACCAGCCAGTCAATCATGTCAGCGAGTGCATTCAAAGTTGAAGATAGGCACAACCCTCGTCTTCCATTTTGAATTTGAATGTAATTTAATGTTTAGGCTGGTGAGCTGTGAATCCATGCCTTTGCGTAGGTTGTAGGTAGATAGGCCTTTAATGCTTTGAAGGCTGAGATCTAGATCCAATTTGCGGACTAGACAACCCATTCAATGCCATTGAATAGGGTAGATAGATTGGAGGGAAGAGCTCAAAGAGCCCCCTCATGTAAAATATCATTCATTGTAATTGTATCTTATGGTAGAGAGTCTGCGAGTATAGAGCAGAAGAAAAGGAGCCGAGACCTTGTTAGAGTCTGCGGTCAGAACACCTTTATAAAGAGACATTTTGATTAATATACACCAGAGCAGTTTTTCCTGCATAATTTCTGTGTTGTGTGAATGCATGTGAGTGTTCATGTTATGTTGTAGATGTATTTTAGGCATTTGCAGGAGCTGGTTGATTTTCAGGCTGGAGAGGTTCTTTGTGGTTTCATGCCAGGAGGGCGTGACAGAGTACTGCAGTCTCTGAACACCAGTGCCTAGATGCACTTTTGAACTCTGCGGAGTCAGACAAAGACGTGCCAGGAGGGCACAGTAGTTGAAATCGACAATTCAGAGGAAGACTTTTGAGGTTGTTGAATACATCAGGAGGCAAGGTTGTGTAGGAGGAACATAGTTGTAGACAAAATCTCTGAGGAGTTCTGTACAACTCTGCCAGGTGGGCATTGAGCTAGTGCCAAGAGTGCACAGAGGGAGAACTCTGTTGTGAGTTCAATTGAAGAAAGAATCACTAAGGATTCTGAGAGCTCTTCCAGGAGGGCATTGAGCAGGTGCATAGGGTGCACAGGAGAGAACAAAACTGCTGGATGTTCTGTAAGAAGATACTCTACCAGGTGGGCATTGAGTAGATGTGTAGATAGGCACATAGAGGAAAAGAACTCTTTGAGTTCTGTGATTTAAGGAAGAATCCACCGAAGGATCTTCACAGGGTTACTGAACACCCTAAAGGACTCAACAATCAGGTTGCTTTAGCTGAAGAGTGCCAGGAGGGCATTATATTCTCCATCTGAAGGAGAAGGGAAAAAAGGATAAAATCCCTTAGGGGTCTGAGTATTTGATAAACTCAGATGGATAGAACCGTGAGTGCAAAGACTCTGCAGAAGTGAAGAAGTCGTAGAATCCCTCAAGGATTCGAGAGTAAAGCTTAGGAGGAATAATACTTTTTTCGGTGCACGGAGCCACAGTTGCAAGCAGTGCAGAGGCTAGAGAACTCTATGAAAGAGTTCAAAGTTCCCAAAGCTCAGGAGGGACAGCGTTGTTATACGCGCAAGCGAGGAATCAAGTCATAGAGCTCGCAGAGGAAAAGGAGCGAAGGTCGAGGCCTTCGAGAATTTGAAATTCTTCCAAGTGTTGGAAGAAAAGAGCCAAAGCTCGAGAGGAGAAACAACTACCATCGGATTAGTTGAGATAATCTGGACTGTGGATTCGTGTCCAGGCAACGTAGGAAAGGTGCAATGGAAAGACAGGTCTGATCCGTCAGATCTTGGTCCAAACTACCAACAACCGTTGAATCTGTCGAGTATTGCACAAGGTTTAAACCTTACGCGAAGAGCAGCAGAAGCGAAGTCCCGAAAAGGTTGGAGATCGGTATATTGACGTTTGGGAGTTCGGGAGTCTGGAGGACGAGAGTCCGGGAACTCGACCTCATAAAATCGTGAAAAGGAGAAATAGATCCGAGCCATCCGTCTGCGGGAGGACGCGTGTTGCGGAATCATTCGTTTCGGAGATTCGGGCACCGGGACTCACAGAGGTGAGCCTCTTGACTTCACACCTAGCGAAGTCCTAAAATTGATCAGGGTCGTCCATCTGAGGAGGACAGGTGGCAGAGATCTATGGATCTCGCGAACTCAGAGGTTCACAAGGTGAGAGCCCAAAGATTGGGTGCTCCAAGTTGCAAAGTCGCAAAATTGCGAGGAGCGAGGACAACCATTGGATCCAGGTCACAGGAGGACCGTTGGATCAAGAACCCCATCGCATTTCGCGCATTCGGGGGTTCGAAGGTTGAGACGGGTCACTTTCGACATCAAAAGTCGCAAAGTGCCGAGATTCGAGGCACGAGTGTGGATGCGTGGCAGAACCTCAAGGTAGGGCCCGTGTGATTGACAGGTAGGCACGTGTCTCCTGGAGAAGGGAGTCCACTCCGTTGACTTATTGCGTCTCGGGGATTCGCGAGATAAGAGCACAAGAGTTTAACTCTTTGACTCGCAAAGTCGCGAGTAGTGAGAACGCGAGGAGAAAAGTCAACATCGCTTCTCGGGATTTTGTGAAAGAAAGGTGCCAAGGCTGGACACTCAAACTCGCGAAGCAGAGAATAGCGAAAGGTGCTAGCGCTTAGCCTAGCCGACGGTCGCACGAGGAAAGTGCTGACAGAGGAAGAGCCATACCCGTATCGACATTTTGGGTATCACGAGATTGGAAAGGGAGAGTCGGGAGCTTTGACTCATGAACTCGTGAGATCGTAAGTTATGACAACCGCCTTTGGAGTTGGGCCTTGGTCATAGCCGGTGGTCGCACGAAAGGGTGGAGCTCGCACCTAGTGCTGTTTGCATAGGGGAGCTTCCAAAAGGACCTGTGGATCGATTTTGACTGATATTCCAGCAAGGAATCGAAAGAGCCAATTCGGCTCGAGGGAGATAAAGAACGATCCTGAGAGCGGATATCAGCCCGAGGACCGATAGGACTGCATTAAGTGGTATTAGAGCTATACTTTGTCTGTATATCGTAGGCAGAGAGAGGAGATAAAAGGAGCACTCTAATACACTGTGTCACAGTGGCCATACCTGGGCCTCAACATCCTTTGCCTAAACATCCGGAGAAATGGCTCCCTAAATTTGACCTAGATTCGAAGCAAATTGTTGAAGATCATATCAAAAAATGTATGCTATCCATTAGGCTCCATAGTGCTGAGCACGAAGACGTAATGTGCAGATTGTTTCCCTACACCTTTGAAGGCAATGCCTCTACCTGGTACTTTTCCCAACAACCCCATACCATCGTGTCATGGGATAAATTCGAGTCCTGTTTCCTTGAGAAATTCGGAGATGATAAGTCTCCTGAAGTTCTAGTCATGGAACTCTCTAGTTTAAAGATGAACCCCAAAGAAAATATACAATAATTTAATCAAAGGTTCCTGACATTAAAGAACCGAATCCCCACGGATTTGATGCCTGCCGAAAATCTTATTGTTGCATACTACACGAAAGCCTTACATCAAAACATAGCCATTTGGGTAAAAAGGTCCAAGAAAACCACATTGTTAGAATCGTTCAAAGAGGCAATTCAAATCAAGAAAGACATTCTCAGCCTAAAAGACAATACCTTTAACGAGGCAGAGACTATTTCATCCTCCAAGAAGAAGATCGAAATCCTTCCTAGACCCTCCCAAAACAAAACTCAACCAGATAGTTCGGATCTAGAAAACTTACAGAAGGTTGTTCAGAAGTTGTCTAATCAAGTTATAGATTTGAAAAGGTCGGATGAAGAAGCTTCTTCAAGAAAAGGGCCTTACAAACCCCCTTTTAGGAAGCCTTTTCCCACAAACCGGCCTAACTCAAATTCTGAAGGCCTAAATCTAGAAAGGTTACAATTTGCTATTCAAATGATTCTAGAAGCACATGATAACTTGATTCCTCCCGAGATTCCTGAATAAGTAGCTGAACAAGAGATAGAGGAAGAGGATGAATCCTCCCCAAACATTTTCAGACATTTTTCGGATAGCATTTTTCAAGCTAATTTCGAAACAATGCATCCTTACAATACTAGGAGCAAGACAACAAATAAGTATTCTTCTAATATTGTACCTAATGCACCTCCAAAACAATCTAAATCAATTGAGACTAAACAGAATTCAGTAGCCCCAAGTTTAGAGTATGATTTGATTGAGGATCTAAAAAAGATTAGGGCTAACATCTCTGTTTACGAATTATTAAAATTCTCTTTTCTTTTACAAAAGATGCTACAGAATATTGCGGAAAACAACAAAAACAACAATCCAAATAGCAACAAGGTTGCTGAAAACAGCCCCAAAAATCTTCAAAATGTCTCCGCCAAAACGACGTCAGAGCCCTCTGATAAAAGAGACCTTGCTGTAAAAAGTGTAACAAATGTAGATAAACTAGTTTCAGGGACTGCGATTAAAAAACAACAAACCTCTGCTGTTAATACTCACAGAAATGTCCCTCCCTTTTTGTTGAATTTTGAAATTTTCTATAGGAATGTACATAACTGTATGGTAGATTCAGGTGCATCATCAAATGTAATGCCTTGGTCTGTATGTTAAAAAATTAATGTTGAAGTTCAACCGTCCAGCCTGAAAATTATTCAGCTTGATCGAACTAGTGTTAAAGTGATAGGCGAATTAAAAAATGTGCTTATCAGATTATCATCTAATTCTAAGGTCCATCAAGTGATTGATATCATTGTCGTAGATATCCCAGAAGTATATGATTTGTTTTTAAGCAGAGATTGGTCTGAACAATTACATGGCTATTTTGCAATGAATTGGTCTCACTTGGTTGCCCGAGAATGGAAAGCCTAAAAGAATCAAGGTAAATCGTGAGCGTTATCTTAAGTTCACGGTAACCGATTTAAATGATCCTAATGAACCATTCACTGCTTCTGCAAATTCACTTGAAATACAGAGGATGGACACTTTTTTCGGCAATTTCATGGCTGAAACTTCTACCATTACTGACCCGGAACAACAATATGAAATTATGACATGCACGCAATCGACAACCTTCTCTCAGTGGCCACATGCACCTGACGAAAATCAAATATGGTCTCTTTACTTCGATGGGTCAAAATCTAAGGAAGGAGCTGGTGCAGGGTGCGTGCTCATTGATCCAGTAGGTAACAAGACCTTGATTGCTTGCCGGTTAGAATTCGAATGGACAAACAACACGGTCGAATACGAGGCACTCTTGTAAGGTCTCAAAAAAGCACTAGATTTGAACATTCAGAATTTGACTGTCTTTGGTGATTCAAAAATCATGGTTAGATAGGTAAAAAATTCTATCCACTGTTTATCTCTGCACCTTAAAAGCTATCAGACTGAGGTATGGAATTTGATGAACAAGTTTTTTGCGTTTAACATAAATTCTATTCCTAGATTGAATAATTCTGAAGCTGATTTGTTAGCTAACGTTGCCTCAAAACTTTTTCCTGCAGAAGGCCTATCTCCGAATGCATTTTATGTCAAATTGTTGTTCAGACCATCCATACCGGACAACATCAAAAATTGGAGAGTCTTCGATGACGATCAATAGATCATCAGTTTTCTGCACATGGAAGAGACGTTCCAGGACGCAGTGATTGACGAAGGTACCCACGACGAAAACCTTCGCGATTTTACGGTAATACCAGATACAAGATCCTCGGAGTCTGCATCGAACATGGTAAACTCTATCCCAAAATCTGTGGTTAGATTAGAAATTTTTTATGATCTTCATGATAAATTCAGAAAATCAATGAATTGTAAAATGAATAGTTCTTATTTGACACATGAAAAAGTAAATTTGAGAACTAAAGACAACCCACAGTGCATCAATTTGTGGTTGGCATGTTCTGAGCAAGAAAAGGTAGAATTTATTAAGTTGTTTAAGGAATTCAAAGATGTCTTTGCCTGGACATACGACGAGCTAAAAACCTTTGATCCTAACATCATACAACACATTATTCCCATGGAACCCTAGACCCAACCTTTTCAATAGAAGATAAGAAAGATGCACCCAAAACTCGAACCAACAGTCAAGAAAGAATTAAACAAACTCCTGAATGCTAAAATAATCTTCCCAGTAAGGCATACACAGTGGGTCTCTAATATTGTCCCTGTGAAGAAGAAGAATGGTGAAATCTTAACCGAGTGTCTGATAAAGACAACTACCATGTCCCTCCCATGGAGCAGATCCTTCAACAAGTATCTGGCTCTGAAAAATTATCCTTGTTGGCAGGGATGATTTTAAGGATGGAAATTTATTTTAAAATGTAGAAACCTTGGTGAATCTTACTAATTCTTCATGTGCCAACTATAAATGTTTGGCGATATTTTTTTAAAAATATTTAAATTTCTAAGGATTTTATATAGTTTGTATAAAATTTTGGCGATTTGTAAGGTGGAATAATTTTATCCTATAAAATTTGGGCGAATCATTTTTAGAATAACGAATCTTGTTTTGGGAAAAACCATGGAAAATTAGCCCATGAGCGAAATTTAGCCCCTAAAATCATCCTTGCTTGTTGGATGGTTTTTCAGGGTATAACTAAGTCCTTATGTCTCCCCAGACCAGCTCAAAACTACTTTTCGTACTCCATGGGGTACCTACGCTTATAGGAAGATACATTTTGGGCTCATAAATGTCGGTGCCACCTTTCAAAGAGTGATGGATATCGCTTTCCATGGTTTAATTAATCAATTTGTAGTAGTTTACCTAGATGACGTCACTATCTTCTCAAAAAATAAAGGGGATCACCTAGCTCATCTAAGATCTGTTTTACAGTGATGTCGTAAGTACGACATTTCTTTAAATCCTAAAAAATCTGTCTTTGCAGTAGAACAAGGTAAGCTCCTCGTATTCATTGTATCAAATGAAGGGATGATTATTGACCTGGAAAGAACCCAAGTCATTTCGAAACTGCCCCCTCCCTCGTAAAAAAAATCCATGCAATATTTCTTAGGACAGATAAACTTTGTTAGGAGATTCATCCCCAACTTTTCAGAAATGGTCTGACCATTACAAAATTTAATAAAAAAGGATGTACAGTATCATTGAGGACCCTTAGAAAGTTAGGATTTTGACTCAATAAAAAAGGCTATAGTAGACACTCCTTACCTAATGAGCCTTGATTTTTCGCGAGACTTTACCCTCTACACATTTGCCACTGATCGGTCTTACGCTGCTGTCCTAACCCAAAAGAATGCTGAAAACAACGAAGTCCCAATCGCCTTTATGAGCTCATCCTTCAAGGGAGCATAACTTAATTACCTAGCAGTAGATCAACAAGCTTATGTTGTTTTTAAAGCGGTAAAACACTTTCGATCTTATTTGATGAAATCTAAGACGAAAATCACTGTCTCCTACCCTGCTGTCAGAAATTTGTTAGTACAGAAAGAACTAGGTGAAAAAAGGGAAAATTGGGTCACATCCTTACAAGAATATGACATAGAAATCATCTCAGCACAAATTGTTAGAGGCCAAGGTTTATGTAAGTTGGTTGTTGATTCAGCTATAGGACAACAAAATGAAACTGATATGTTAATTCCAGATCAGCACTATCAAAATCAAATCTGTTGTGCACAAAACCTTACTATTCCCTGGTATGACGACATCAAATTTTGTCTTATACACAGATCAGCTCCCCATCACCTTGATCCCCAAAAAAGGAGAGCACTAAGATTAAAATCTCCTTCTTTTCAGCTGATTAACAATATTTTGTTTCGCCAAAATTTCGATGGAATACTTATGCACTGTCTTGAAAAAGATGAAGCAGAAAAAGTTCTATTGGAGTTACATGCATGGGAAGCTGGTGGAAATTTTGGTGGAGACACCACTGCCCACAAGGTATTAAGAGCAGGTTATTATTGGCCTACCCTTTTCAAAGATGCTCATGCCTTATGTCGCAAGTGTGTAATTTGTCAAAAGGCATCTGGACGAATACATAAACCAACATTCCCACTTCAACCAATTTTGGTAGACTCCCCTTTTCAGTAGTGGGGCCTGGATATTATAGGTCCAATCAATTTGGCATCCCCGCAGCAACATAGATACATCATAATAGCCACAGATTATTTCAACAGGTGGTCCGAGGCTGCCCCATTAAAAGCTATAAACACCAGCCAGGTAATATCCTTCCTAAATTCAAATATTATCACTCGTTTTGGTATTCCTGAATGCCTAGTATTTGACAATGCTTCATATTTTTCATCTCTTGAAATGAGCGATTTCGCTCTAAAAAAATGAATAAAATTAAAGTACTCTACCATCTATTACCCCCAAGGTAATGGTTTGGCGGAATCAACTAATAAAAACCTGATCAAAATCATCAAGAGAACGGTCTTCGAAAACCATAAAAACTGGCATAACGCACTATTGAACGCAATCTGGGCTGACAGGGTAACTCCTAAAACTGTTGTTGGTAATTCCCCACTTTTTCTCGTTTACAATAGGGAAGTGATTCTTCCACCGCATGTCCTTCTTCCATCTCTGTAGTTATCGCAGAAGGTGCAAGAAGAAGACTGTCCTCCCTTGGAGAGTCGGATTAACGCTTTACTAAAGTTAGAGGAAGTAAGGGCTCAAGCAAAACGAAAATTGGATCAACATCAACTCATTGTTAAAAACTAGTTTGATTCCAATTCTGCCTTTGACAAAATTTTTGAGGTAGGCGACCTTGTCCTTAAGTGGGACAAACCTCATGAGGGAAAATGAGAGCATACTAAGTTTCAAAACTTGTGGTTGGGACCATTTTTAATTGCTGAGAAACTGGGTCCCAGTTCCTTTTGCCTGCAGAATTTAGAGGGACAACCAAACACCTTCCCGATGAATGGCCAAGCTCTCAAAAAGTACTTCACCTGATAACGCTCCCATACACCCTTTGTAAATATTTTTTGTTTTGTTTTACTAGATGTTTGTTTTTCTTTTTTGGTTTGTTTTGGTTTTCATTTCTGCTTATCGGTCTTTCTTTTGAAACACACATGCCTACACCACGGGTTAGCTCAGACAAAGAAAACATAAAACTTCCCCTCGAAAATAACTGCTGAAAATTGTCAGAACATCAATTGTTGTGTTTCTCTGAAATTGAAGCCTTGTTAAAGATGAATTTTTATTTGAAAAGTGTTTTCTCGGTTTCAATCTGCAATTGAAAGTATTCACGACCATCTATAAAAATCTTTTTACGCTGTCCATGTTCTTTAAGAGAGAAACTCAACGATGTCTCCCTGTTCTTGAAAGTTGGTTTTATTAATGAACTATTTTTGGATCTTGATGAAGGGCAACACAATTTTTTCAGCGTCACCCTGCTCTATTGAATATTTTAAACAACTATAATATGAATAAACTCTCAGAGAGCTGTGGGAAGTGTTTGTAAACCCATCGGGACACTGAACAGGTCTGCTGGCAGTAGATAAATGCATGCATGACGCCAATATAACTTCGTCGGGGTACTGAACAGGGCCGCTGGCAACGAAGCAATGCCAAGTGAAAGAACATTCTCAGATATGGATTTTGTTTTGGCCTTAAATGTCCTTCATTCTGATTTGAAATTTCTTGACAGGATACAGACGCCAGAGTGGGTTAAGTGACATTCCTGTTGAGGCTATGGACGTCTGCTGGCAGCATCGGCCCTGTCAATAGTATTGGAGATTTTAACTTAACATCATGGCTTTCTTTCACCAAGTTTGTCACCAGTTTTCGTTTCATTAAAAATAAAAGTTATCTGAAACTGGATTGCGTTATGATTATTTGAGATGTTCAAATGGATTTTCGGTTGTTCTTCGATTTGAATTTTTTCATATTTTTCTAACCTGAACTCGTTCGTGTAACAGAGATAACTGCTTCTCCCAGCATGTCGCCATTGTTGGCAGCAATAATATAATTTTTATTTTTATAAAATGACCTACGTAAGCTGCCTACACAGGGTCTATAAAATTTTATTACTCTTCATGAGTAGTCTCCTAAACGACAATTGTAAATCGCCGCTTTTTACTTATCGTCTATTCATGCTTCGTTTTCATGATTGAAAGCATGAAAACTTGCGACTGTAATTACCATTTTGTTTTAAAAGTTTCATTGAAGGCAAATGGTTTATTTAATTTGTTATGGAGTTTGATTCCTTGCCATGAAGATATTACCCTGTTTTGTTTTTGACCCTCTCAACCTTAAGCATGCCTAAGAGATTGATAGTTTTAACAAATGAAATACCCCCACCATTTGATTTTTTTTGTATTGGTTTTGGTTTGATCTTTGATCACATTTCTTTCACAAAACTTTTGATTATTCGTTTTTTTTTAAACTTACCCAACTTTGTAATCAAACCATGATGCACACACTTATGTTTGTTTTGAGTACTTTGGTCCTATCTCGTACTCAATACCAAGGTGGCATACGATGTACAAATTGCCATTACTTCTTAGGTGCTCTTGGGTTTCACAAACCTCTTCGCATGCGTTTTGATTAAACACCCTTCCCGTCGTATGAGTCATTACAGCGTGCATTGTTAGGCTCAGGGTTATGGCTCTGTTTCGTTTTTTCAAACCCTACCTGTATCTTGTGCTTTGAATACCCTCCCATCTAGTATGGCTCCTGTAGTAAGGATTGAACCAAATAGTATCCAAACCCTTCTCTCATATGATGATGCTAGCGAGGATTTGGAAAGAAATGGATGGCATGTTTTCATCAAGAACTTTCAGGGTTTTAATCTTCAGGTTGCCCAAGAGTTTGCCTTATCCTTTGATGGTTGTAGGGAAAAAGTTGGTGATGTGCAATTGGAGGTAACCGAGGAGTTCCTGATTCAAGCCATGGGATTGCCAACGGTTGGTCAGAAATGGTTTAAAAACATGAAAGTAGAGGAAGTCCCTTGGACCCTACTGTTTACATCACGAAAAATAACCAGCTGTGATAGAGGTATGCCAATTTCATTCCTAAAATCTCGGTGGCATGATTTACTCGATGTGGTGAAACAATTTGTTACATGTGAGGGACGATTCAGACTTGTATTTCTATATCATTTACGCCTGCTTATGAGTTTTATGGGTTTCCCTTTAAATATGCCATATTACCTACTCAGAAGTCTATATAAAATGGGGAAAAGATTTAAGAAACAGAGGTCAGACTCAAGTCTTTTTCATCACAGCCTGATTAAAATTATCCTCATGCATCAGTTAGAGTCTCAAAATGACTATTGGGATTCGTTTATTACACAGAATGGTTATGGTAACCTTGAATTAGGAGAAGTAGATAAGCCCATCGTTGAGGAAACCCTTGTCCACCCAACAACATCTCCTCCGCCTCCCCAGGCTTGTGACTCTTCCCCTAACAACGAACCCTTGATCTATCCAAAGTTCATTCAACAAGCTAGTCAACCAGTTACACATTCAAAGGACTGTGTTAAAATTGCAAGGAAACCTACAGGAAA
>ML789569.1:378296-395713 GCA_009831015.1 Picea engelmannii
CTAGAGTGTGATTCATTCAGAGAATACCACTATGATTGGTCAGGATGGTTTTATCTGCTTATGTGGCAATACTGCCCCAGAGATCTTGATTTCTTTAACCAAACTGATAAATTGGCTTTCAAGATGTGGTTTCATGCAGAAATTTGTGAAGCAGGACAACATGACGCTTGGTTCGTGTTCAGCTTGACACATGTAACCAGTACCTTAAGACAGATTGATGAATCTAGCTCAGAGGCTCAGTATAAAATCTTTAGTGAGTTCTTTGGTAGAACATGCGTACCTGAAGATGAATTATTACCTGCAATGGAGGGATCTCCTTTTTACGAATCTTTCAGTGCTATGCCACCTTTTTCTGATGATCACAGTTCTCCTCCGTCCAGTCATTATTATGATAGTGACGCTTCTTTTGATTCTGTCGGAGAGCATAATATTGTGAATATAATGGAAGCATGATGGACCCTGTGTCCTTTGATGTAATAATATAATGATTTTCTGCCTACCCGTTTGGGTTTCGTGTCTATCGGACCGACAGTGGTGTTCCGACGGTACGTGGGCTCCGTAAGCTCCTCTTTGTAACCGAATATTTGCTTTAGTTTTGATATTGACTAAAGTAGGATCTTTACTTTCGGTCATCCGTAAAATTTAATGATGGGTCCCCATATGGCCTAGCCTTTAAGGGACGAGATAACAGCTGGAGTGGGGGTGAGTTAATAGATAAAAGTATATATTATATATACTTTTATCTATTAACTTTCCCCCTCCCACCCTCTATATATCTATCAACATGTTAACAGGTTTTGAGAAACCACTATTACTGTCATTAAAACCAACTGTATCATCATTATAAACCATTCTAAACCGCCACCTCTCCCTCTTTATTTTTTAAAGTCCACCTATGCTGTCATTCTCGCTGTTCGGGCCTTCCTCGACACCCTCGCCTTCCAGCACTCAGTGAAAAACTCCGGGTAGCCTGGAAGTCCGTGTCAAAGATGCTGGGAATGCGATTTGAACGCGTTTTGAACTCGTGACGTCCATTTTGGCCAAATTTGGGATTTCATTTCTTCTGTGGTACAACTCTATATATGATTCACAAACCGCCTCTGTCGCACGGAACATGACATTGATTCGTCAACCCAACGTGTGGGGCATGCTGTGCGGGTTTGTATAACGTTTTGCTATAATTTTAGTATATTTAAAAAAAAAATTAAAATTTTAATATAAATAAGACCGCATGGCGGTAAAACCTGCCGGAATTGAAGTCCATGTTCGCAATAGATTGAAAATTAATATACATATAGTATTTTTTTATGTTTGATATGTTTATTATAGATTGAAAATTAATATATAGTAGTTTTTTTATATTTGCATCTTCGTGTGTTTAGTTGAATAATGATTCAACACATTGAATATTGATTCCTGTATTTTTTGATGTCACATTGATGTTTTTGATATGTTTATTATAGATTGAAAATTATTTTATATTTGCATCCTCGTGTGTTTAGTTGAATAATGATTCAACACATTAGATATTGATTCTTGTATTTTTTGATGTCACATTAGATATTGATTTTTTTTTTGATGTTTGATATGTTTATTATATATTGAAAATTAATATATAGTAGTTTTTTGATATTGCATCCTAGTGTGTTTACTTGAATAATGATTCTACACATTAATTAATTCCTTATATTTTATATATGGTAAGTGTAGTCATTGTGCTCACTTAACAAGTAAAATGTTGTTAATAAAATGCTTTAAATTTTTGGATTATTCATAAATAAATAAATGTAATTTTTTTATATAGTATAGAAAATGCAAATTACCAAGTTACAAAAGTTCTTATATTATACTTTAATATAATGTTTTTTATTGAATAAAATGTTTTAGTAAAATGTTTTAAGTTTTTGGATTATTTATAAATAAATAAATGTGATTTTTTTATATAATATAGAAAATGAAAATTACTAAGTTACAAAGTTTTTATATTATACTTTAATATAATGTTTTTTTATTTCTCTTTATTGTTCGTTTGTTTCAATTTTATTAACAATATACGAAGTTAGTTTGTTTCAATTTTATTAGCAATATATAAAGTTAATATAAATTTCAATTCAAAGTATTTTTTTAGGATTTTATAAGTTTTATAATAAGTTATCTTTATTATGCTAAAGGCATCTTAGAGAGAGGTTTTTATCAAAACCTGTCAATTGGTTGACAGGTTTTGGAAAACAACCTTCTTTGTTCAAATAGTTCAAATAACATATCACAATATCTTAGAGAGAGGTTTTTACCAAAACCTGTCAACTGGTTGACAAGTTTTGAAAAACAACCTTCTTTGTCCAAATAGTTCATTAACAGATTTTAGAAAACAACCTTCTTTGTTCAAATAGTTCAAATAAATGCTAACCAATACCACATTCAAATGACTGCTAACCAATACCACAATTATATATATAATTCAACTGCTGTGTCACCGGTTATCTGTCAGTCAGACATAAATTAACAACTCCTTACTTTGTTGCAGCTTTTTCCCACCGCCACTGTCTTTCCACAAGTACCGCCTTTCCACCGCCTTATTCTATACGAAGGGCCTGACAACCACAATTAAAGGCCAGGAGAAGCGGCGGCGACTATTTTCGTTCTGTCCCTGGCAACACTACTATTTGGAATAATTTTTTATTATTATGTTTATTATTTTTTATTATTTGCAAGTAGCACACCCAACAAGTTAACTCTGTGTATTATAAAGCCTATGAGCAATTTGAAATAGTAGAAACACATAGAGCATAAGGTGAAGGTGAATTGCATATATATCAACTTGAAAAGACACACACAAAACCAGTTTGCACAAAATTTTGTGTAAGGGGAGTCTGAAACGCTAGATAGAGAGAGAATAACACTAATATTATTTATGTACACATGTAATGTTGAACATGAAGAGAACAAGAGAAAGTTATAGACCAAAATCACATCATCTTAGTTGTTATGGAAAAGCAACAATATTGCATTTATGAACCATATTCTTGATATCAATGGAGCATATAATATTTATGTTGAATAATAGTTCCATAGTCATATATAGTCATACAATGTTTATAAAAATAAAAAAATATATAGAGAGAGAGATTGTGTAGGAAGAGATTCTTAAAAGTCTAGAGAAAAAAATAGAAAGCAACATAGTTTCTAAATTTGTAATTTGTTTCTTTGGCAACAACATTGTTTTGTTACCCTATTTTTCATGATGGTTGCAGAAGCTTATCTATGTCAAAACAAAATCTCTGATCAATGTATGCACTTGCCAAAATATTTTTCTCCCTCTTTTTTATCTTCATTGTCGTGATGCCTAATGAGAAAATAAAGAAATACAGATTGTTATTGGTTTATTTAGTATAAATGGTAACAAAAGAACGTATATATTTGAATTTTGTACATCATTTTATGCAAAATATTATTCTATATTTTGGGGTGGGGCTTCTTTTAACATGAATAAGAAGATATTGGTATTTCACTTATTTAGTTAAAACAATTATAGTGTGAGGGGTGGTAGCAGCGGGAGGGGTATTTTCTAGAAATCTCCATCGTCATTAGCTTAGGAATAAGAGAGTTGGTAGTCTTAGGTGATTGGAGGAATGTAATCAATTCAATAAATCGCCAAGAACCTTCAAAATAATTTCAATTAGCTTTGATCCTCTCTAGAATCGAAAAACTCACACAGAGGTTGGCTAAAATATCCTTCTACCATATTATGAGAGAGCATAATGGAAATGCCTCGTAATTTATCCCTAGACCAAATAAGGCCTCATAACCTAGTTTAGTTGAATAACTACCTCCAACTATATTTCTCCCCAAAAGAAGTTCATCCTCAAGTGGACCAAGTCTAATATGTTCCCTATGAAGAGTGTTCATGTTGTTATTCCAATCATTATCCCACTCACATGTCAAATTTAAATCAACAAAACTCAACCAACCTTGTGAATAGATAGTGGAGATTGTTGGATTTGACATTGAATTTAATGAAACTTTCCCAATCATTTGAAAATGGTAAATCAATTCTTCAGAAATAAAGATACTTCTGTCACAACCCAATATAGTATCAACACCCACTCTGACTTGTGACCCATTGCCAACTTTCGAGGCTAGGAAGGAGCCAATCATAGTAAAAGCCAAAGTTAGAGCTTTCCATTGATTTGAAATATTCTGGATGCTTTTCCTTTCCCTCCTAATTTTATTTGAAACATTTTGATTTGAAAATTGATCATTGTATTGGGAGCAATGCACTTTTGAGTTAAAATCCTTCTCCACGTACTCTCTTTAGCGATCATATTCCATAATGATTTTTCAGGTAGAGACTTCCCAAATAGATGTATATCCTTTACACCCCACCCTCCTAATGCCTTTGGGGCTGCAATATTTATCCAATTTACTTGGTGGGTACCCTTATATTCACTACTACCCTACCACATGAAGTTGAAACAATACTTCCTAATATTTTCTAAGATTCCTTTTGGGATATTGACCAATGTGTGGTAGTATATAGGAATAGCCTCCAACATAGACTTTACCAGAACTAAACGACCTCCTCTTGAAAACCATTTGTTGCACCATTGTGAAATTATTTTTTCTGATTTAGATGGAATAGAAGGGTGCACGAAACTAATCCAATGGATAGAACTTTGATTGTTTATATTTCTGTGGTGAGAGTTATTATCAGAAGTATTCAGATGAACCACAATGTTTTCGATTGTTCGTTGACGTTTCATATCCATAAAAGGATCCATCTTTAGGAAAAAAAAGCCTAAGAAAATATACAAGAGAGGAGCAACAATAAGTACTAAAGTGGAACAGAAGGAACCCTAAATGTCATATTAATGAAACCCTAGAAGTCAATTAAAATTAATCTTAAAATTTTAAACCAATTGAGGTAAGTTTAGTTTGTGAATGAATATTATTAAAAAAAGTTATTTATTTTTATACCAAGTAGTATTTTTAAAGAATGGTAAAATAGGTAAAGTATTTTAGGGTTAAGGTAATTATAGTTTAATAATCATAATAATATTATTAATGTTTTAGGTTTTATTAAGCTAGTTTAGGTTTAAAATAATATTAATTTTAATAGTCGAGTATTTAATGAAAAAAGTATTAATGTTAAAAACATTATTATTAGATTTGGAATTAGTGAAAGTTCTTGAGTTTCCTAGGGATCCAGCTTTACATTTTTCTTTCTTCTTTCATGAATTAGAGGGATCCAACTTTCACTAATTTCCAAATCGTTGTCTATGTTTAGGTTATTGGGATTCTTGATGATTTCAATTGCTTCGCTAATTCGTTGTTTAAGGAGGTGGTCTTCCTTTGCTATAATTCTGGTGTCTTCTAAGCGCACATGGTGTTTTGTCGTGAGAGAGTGCTCGACTAATGCTGAGGTGTGAGTTTGTTCATTCTTAATGTCAAAACCATGCTCTTTAATCCTAATGTGAAAAGAGCAACCTGTTTCTCCAATGTAGCATTTGCCACATGAACATTCTATTTTGTATACTCCTTTGCATTTGTGTTGGTCAAGTTTGTCTTTAACTGATCTCATCTTTTGTTTGATGGTATCAAGTGGTTTGAAAGAGGTCTTAATATCTTTTTTGTTAAGTATTTTTGCAATCTTATCAGTTACTCCTTGGATGTAAGGGAGGTCGAAAATCGAACTAGGGGTTTGGTTGTTTAGGGATTGAGGTCTATTATTTTCTCTTTCTAGGGATTTCCTTATTGCATTCTCAATCTCTTTTTCCTTGTAACATATGCTCTTGAAGACTTTTTAAAGGTGATTTTTCTCTTGTTCTAGGTGTTCTTTATCTGAAATTCTTATGGCTCTTATGGATAAGGTGTTAAGAACTCCTAACTTTTGGGTGGGGTGATGGTGGGATATGGCATGAAGATAGTTCTCTGTGTGGGTCGTTTTTCTATAGACCGAATGTCCAAGTTTCCCATCTTCTTTCATGTTGATTAGTATGTCTAAAAATGGAATTCTACCATTTTCTTCAAGTTCCATATGAATTTAATGTCCTTAGACATATTATTAAGATGTTGGAAGAATTTATCTAGCTCTTCTTTCCCATGGGGCCAAAGTACTTAGGCTTTTCTGTCCTGAAGATGGATCCTGTTATGGACCTGAAATGTCGACGAACAATCGAAAACACTGTGGTTCATCTGAATACTTCTGAGGATAGAACTTTATTACAAGTATTCACATAAAGAAAAAAAATCAAAACAATAATTGTTTTTGCAGGTAACACACCCAACAAGTTAATTATGTGTATCATAAGTCCTATGTGTAGTTTGAAATAGTAGAAACACATAGAGAATTAGATGAAGGTGATTTGCATGTAGATCAACTTGAAAAGACATTCACAAAACCAGTTTCCACAACATTTTATGTAGGGGGAGTATGAAATTCTAGATAGATAGAGATCATAACACTAATATTATTTATGTACACATGTAATGTTGAACAAGAAGAGAGAAAGAGAAAGTTTTAGAGAAAAATGGCATCATCTTAGTTATTATGGAAAAGAAACAATATTGCATTTATGAATCATATTCTTGATATCAATGGATCATATAATATTTATGTTGAACAAAAGTTCCATAGCCATAAAGTGTTTATAAAAAGAAAAAATATATAGAGAGAGATTGTGTAGGAAGAGAATCTTAAAATTCTAGAGAAAAAAATAGAAAGAAACATAGTTTGTAAATTTGTAATTTGTTTCTTTGACAACAACATTGTTTCGTTATCCTCTTTTTGCATGATGGTTGTAGAATATTATTTGTGTCTAAAGAAAAGATATGATCAGTGTATGCTAATCACACAATTGCCAAAATATTTTTCTCCCTCTTTTTTATCTTCAGTGTCGCGATGCCTAATGAGAAAACAAAGACATGTAGAGTGTTAGTGGTTTATTTAGTATAAATGGTAACAAAAGAATGTAAAGAAGTAGACATAATGCATGAGGGAATGCAAAATATCAAAATAATAAAATAAAATTTAAATAAAAGTTGGAATCAATAAAGACTATATAAACAACCAACACACAATCATCATATTATTTTCATAAACAACGAAAATAAACATAAATGAGGAAACAATTTCTAGTTGCAATTAAGATTAGTCGGTTCACATTATTTTCATAAACAAATAAAAAAATATATATAAATTGAAATTCAGTTTCATGATTAAAAAAAAGAACATAAGAAGAAAGTATGAAAATGTCTTACAAAATGATGGTAGAGATATGTCCTTTGTGAGTAAATTTCATGGTGTCAATTACTTATATCATAGTTCTTGAGGTAAAAGTTCTTTAGGTCAAATTTCCTAAGGTCAAAGTTCCCGAGGTCAAAGTTTTCGAGGTTAAATTTCTTGAGGTCAAAGTTCCTGAGGTCATAGTTCCTGAGGTCAAAGTTCTCGAGGTTAGCTCTTGAGGTCAAATTTCTTGAGGTCGAAGTTTCTAAAGTCAAAGTTCCTAAGGTCAAAGTCCTCAAGGTCAAAGTTTAGAAGATCATAGTTCCAGAGGTCATAGTTCTTGAGGCCAAAGTTCCTGAGATCATAGTTCCTAAGGTCAAATTTCCTAAGGCCATAGTTCCCGAGGTCTTAGTTCCTGGAGCCAAAGCTCCTAAGATCATAGTTCCTAAGGTCTTAGTTCCTGGATTCAAAGATCCTAAGATCATAGTTCATAAGGTTATAGTTACTGAGGTAAAAGTCCTTTGTGAGTAAATTTTATGGTCTCAAATACTTAGATCATAGTTCCTAAGGTCAAATTTCCCAAGGTCAAAGTTCCTAAGATCATAGTTCATGAGGTCAAAGTTCCCGAGGTCATAGTTCATAAGGTCAAAGTGTTGATATTATGGTATCTATGGGAGGTATTAACCTCCATGTGTAACCTTTGGCTAGAATAGAATATACTAGAAGCAAGAGAAACCCTAAATAGATGTGTAAAAACCCTAGAAGACAAGTCGGCTCAGTAAAAGAATTAATATTAAAGTATTACCCTCCATAAAGAGAAGTCAGCCTAGACAGGTGACAAGGAGCACTATAAATAGAGGGTGCTTGAGCTCATTTTTACTCACCACCTCACTCACTCTCTCAAGTGTGGTGCAAGTTTGGAGCTGCAGCTGTAATAATGGAAGGTAGATCTTCTGGGGTGATTCTTGGTCTCTCTTTCTAGTACTATCTAGCCTAATATATGCACCCTATCCTCTAATATCTCTTGGTGGTATTCTTGGTGACATTCTTGGTGGTATTTTGATATTCTTGGTGGTATTCTTGGTGAGTGCAACTGCAACTATTGCAGTTGAGTACCATCCTTGTTCTCTGGTTTTGGGACTTTCTGTCTGGTGTGCTATCTTTGGAAAAAGATGTTCTCTCTTGGTTATCTGATGGTTCTAGTGTTGCTTCCGGAATCATTCTATCTAGCAAAGGTTATTGTGCTCGGGGGTGGTTGCGTGCCTATGGTTGGGTGACAATATTGTGATATTGTCTATGGTAAAACGAGCACATCAAATATTTTAACAGGTTATGGGCCCACATTACCTTCATAATAGTCTAACAGCTGGAAGGTAGAGTGGGAGTTCTTTTTCAAGCTTGTTATAACACCGGTTGTAGCTGCAACTAGGGTTTCTAATTTTGCAGCTGTAACAAACCCTAATCTAATTCTTTGGGCACCTTAAATGAAGCGCTGGACCTAATTTCTAGATATTCTAGTGCACCCTAGACTAGCGCACCCTCTGGTGCCTTCAACCAACAAAAACGTCAAGTTTGAGTTTTTGGGTCAAAGTCAAAGTCAAAAGTTGACTTTTGGTCAAAATTGATTTTTGTGGTAAAAGTTGAAATTTCAGGGTTTCTAGCTTGTTCTAATCATTGAACCTTTTTTATTTAGTTTCTAAACTCTTCTTTTCAAGATGGTGTCTAGTTTCAGATTATAAGACAAGTTGAACAATGCTACACATTTCAAAGGTATGCACTTGTATATACTTTTCAAGTTATATCATCTAGCAAAGCATGAGTGTGTTTGTAGGGGATGTACAAGAGACCTTGTCCAAGAAATGATCTTGAATTTAGTACATTCATAGGAACAAGCACACCCTCCCTAGCAGTTAAGGCTCTAGGTTCTAGGTTTGATTGATCAAATTGTTAAGTTTCAATTTGCACATATCAAGTTTGATAGTTCCTACAGTTGTGGCAACAATCCTTGAAAGGTTCTATTACTGCTAGGTATACTTGGTTGCACATAAGTACTATTGATATAGATGCTTATTTCCCTTATTTGCAAATGAACTAACATCTCTTCTAGGAGGCATTTCTTGTTTTACTCCCGGGCATGTCACCTTGGTAATTCAATGATGATTACCATCCTTGTTACCATAGATATGTTCATATGTAAATGCTATTGGAAATATTTTTTCTCTTGTTGTTCTTGTTTTGGGAAGGTCACGGGTAATATATCTGAGAAGGATCTAGAGTGACAGTTGCAAAACATGGAGCAGATGACTCCATCAAGTGGTGAGGCAGGTGATCTCACCAAGTACCAATTCTAAAGGAAGCATGTAAAGAAAAATAAGTTTTGGACATCGTTCACTCAAATGTGTGTGGACCAATGTCAACCTCCTCACTAAGCGGGAGAGTACACCTCAAATGATTTCAATAAATTCTACATAGAGGTCGGGATTAGGAGGGAGCTCACTACTCCCTAATGGTGTAGCAGAAAGAAAGAACCGATCCATTAAATAATCTATCAAGGCAATGATGAATGACCAAAATCTATCCATGTTTCTATGGGGAGAAGCAACTATGACAGATGTATATGTTCAGAATAGAAGTCCTCATCATATATTGAAGAAAATGACTCCAGAAGAAGCTTTCTCCGACAAGAAGCCAAGTGTTGAACACTTGAGGATCTTTGGATGTCAGTCAAGAAGAAAGAATGGAAGGAAGATATGATGGAAGAATATCAATCCATCATGAAAAATGATGTATGGCAAATCGTACCTAGGCCTGAAGGAAAGTCTGTAGTAACTTCAAAATGCGTTTACAAGATAAAGCATGCAGTAGATGCGAGTATCAATAAATACAAGGCAAGACTTGTGGCTAGAGGGTTCTCCCAGCAGGAGGGAAAAGACTATGATGAGACGTTCACTTCAATTTCCAGATGTACCTTTATTAGAGCCATCATATCTCTTGCAACATCCATGGGTTGGAGTTTACATCAGATGGATGTAAAGATCGCTTTTCTCAATGGAGTAATTGAAGAAGAAGTGTACATAGAGAAACCTCAAGGTTTTGAGGTACACCTGAGAGAAACCCATGTATGAAGATTAAAGAAAGCCTTGTATGGACTCAAGCAAGCTCCAATATCTTGGTCTGCACGAGTTGACAGTTACTTGACAAGACTTGGATTTTCCAAGAGCTATGTTGATCCAAACCTTTATTACAAGGTTGTGAATGATGCACCTATGATCCTATTACTATATGTTGATGATTTTTTTATGACAACTGCAGAGCCTCTCATTATTTAGTGTAAGAGGGTGTTATTCTCTGAATTCGATATGAAGGATCTTGGTCTCATGCATTATTATTTGGGACTAGAAGTATAATAGAAGCATGGTGAAATATTCCTTGGGCAAGGGAACTATGTTGTAAATATCCTTCAAATGTTTGGGATGATGGATTGCAAATCCATGGAAACTCCCATGGCGACATATCTAAAGAATCTGAGAGACTCTGATCTAGTAGACTCATACCTGTACCGACATTTGATTGGCTCATTGATGTATTTGGTTAATATTTAGATGAACATTTGCTTTGCTATGAACCTGTTGAGCTAGTTCCAGGTAGAACCTAGACATGAGCATTGGATAGCTGCAATGCACATTTTGAGATATCTTCGTGGGATGATAAATTATGGAAGGGAGTACAACTGCATGTAATAGTGATGTACAACTGCATGTATTTATCGATTTAGATTGGGAAGGGAGTACATATGACAGAAAGAGTACTTCTAGTATATGCTTCAGTTTGGGCTCTGCTATGATATTGTGGGCTAGCAAGAAACAAAAGTCTGTTGCACTCAACACTACAGAAGCAAAGTATATTGTAGCTTGTGATGCTTGTATGTAAGCATAATGGATTTGTAAGTTGGTTTCTGGAATATTTGATCAAGTGTTGGATTCAACTATGATATATTGTGATAATCAAATCTATGTGAAGCTTTTAGAGAACCTTGTATTTCATGATAGGTCATAGCACATTGAGATCAAGTACTATTTTATCTGTGATAAAGTCCAATAGGGAGAAGTGATTCTCCAGTACATCTCCATTGATGAGCAGACAACTGATATTTTGACAAAGCCTCCGTCCAAGATAAAGTTTCCATACTTGAGGGACAAGTTGGGACTCGTGGAGATTTCTCCCTTGGTTGAAAGGGAGGAGATGAATTCCTTAGTTGGGAGGGATTTTTAATATATGGCATCATGGATAGTCAGTGTGCTGGTGGATAGACATTCTCTAGGCAGAGAATGGTCCAGGAAGAACAGATTACTGGTGAACAAACATTCTCCCTATGGTGAATTGTCCAGGTTGACAAATTGCTAACATATCATGAACTGGTATTTTCCTAAGGTACATATTATGGCCCATTTAGGAAAATGTTCCAGGACTGATATTCTCCTAAGGCACAATTAATGGCCTGATCAAGTTGAATATTCTGCCCCTTAAGGACATGGCGTCCCAATGAGGGTGGTTGATAGGAGACCAATATTTTCTAAGGCACATATGGGTAGAGATTGATCTCTATGATACATATGGTGACCTACTTAGAAAATAGTCTGAGACTGACATTCCTGTAGGAATGGTCTCTGTATCCCATGGCATGGATTTCAACATTTGGAAGGACTAACATTCTTCTAAGACATATGTCCAGATTAGAAGAATGGTCCTTGTATCCCATTGCAAGGCATTCAACATCTGTTGGGACAATCATTCTTAGAGGACGTATGTCTGGATTAGAAGAATGGTCCCTGTATCACTCTGTTGAGTGAGTGACTTATGTGAGACACTTTGTTGAGTGCGTTGAGTCCAACACATGACTTATTCAACATCATGCCCAATTACTCAGATGGAGTAGGGCCTCGAGAGATGATGCAGACAATGATATGATTTGATGCCAGGAGACTGTTGTACTACATGGTGATATCTAGCTATTAGTTGATTGTAGTGGAGACAGTGGGTCTTTGGACAATAGCTATGTGCCATTTTGGTGGATGTATTCCACTGGTAAGGACTGAGTGTCACTAGATAGTAGTTGTGTGCTACTAGGAGTGGTTGTGTACCATTGGATAGCAGTAGTGTATTGCTATGGATCAACACTGTTGTGATTTATTGTATGGCATTGTAGTAACTATGTACTACTACTGGATTTCCATGGAGACTACAAGTAGTGTTGAAGGTGTTTCCTCAATTGGTGTGCCAACCAATAGTGTTGGAGGTGATTGCTAGCTAAATGGATATTGATGATTATGCTTGTGACTTGTTTTACATGATCATAGTTTCCAAGGTCATAATATTGATTTTAAGTATTGACTTTGTCAAATGATTTTTACCTTCAGAAAAGGTGGTTTAAATATCACCTTACAAGTCTTGAAATTTATGATTGCTTTTAAGTATTGATTTTGTGATGATTTTCTTTTCATAAATAATGCTAATGAGTCACTTGTAAATAATAATACAAATTATTTTTTTACTTTACATTTTGTGATGATTTTCTTTTCGTAAATAATGTTGATGACTCACTTGTAAATACTAATACAAATTAATTTTTTACTTTACATTTTTGTATAGTGGACTTTTGTTTTCTAAAGTTCTTTAGTGTAAATTGAAGCATTACAAATGAATTGAAGGTGTAAGTCACCACAAGTGGTATGCTTATCTCGAAATAATTCCCTTGGAGGGTGGCAAACTACGAGGCAGAATCATTTTTGTTTAACCAATTCAATCTACCAAGAGGACACTTTTCGATGATTTGCTTATTCACACCTCTTGGGAAGTTGAGCCTTGGTGTTATGTCACCATTTTTTATAGTTAAACCATAACCCAACCCATTAACACAATTAGTTGGCAACTACTAAAATCTTGTACTTTGTTAATTTGGAATTAAATAATTTTTATAATACAACTCATATCATAAGTTGGAGAAAATACAAAATGATAAGTGAATAGCATAACTTAAGTGTAATGATCAAAAGACAAATACCCCTTAGAAACTTACTATGTCTAATATTATTTGTTTTTTGAATTCACACAAAAGCTTACTTTTGAGTTTAGCTGTATTTTTAAACTAAATGCTATTATGACTTATATCAATATAAGTTTTGAATGCCATATGCTAGTCATTGGTTAGGTTACATAGTCAAGGAAAACGAAATGCTTTGAATAAATGTTGTTAGGACTTTTTGAATGTTATATTTATGTTAATCATTGGAGAGCTTGGAGAAGGAAATACCTTGGATTTATAATATTTAGTTTCTTTTAAGTTCATGCATTGATTTTTTTTTTGGTTAACGAGTTGTTTTGGATTTTGAATATTATGATATTATTAGATGTATTGTGTTGTTATAATTTAGTGTTTTTATTTTTTATTTTTTTTTGTTATTTATTTATTTATTTTTAATACATATTTATAATTTTTAATGTTTATAAATATTTTTTTTGTTACTTATTATGTAAGGAGAGTAATAATTATTCTTTCCAATCAACTAAATTAAACTTAATTAATAATTTAATTTATTGGTATAGATTTATGTGCTTGGAGTTACATATTTTTTAGATGCAAGTTTCTACGTCTTAACACTATGTCCAAACAAAAATCACATTGTTTTCCATGCCACATAGATATCAAAATCTCAAGATGTCATTGTTTTCTTTCCAAACTAGAACTTCACTAATTTCCTAGATTTGTTAGGTATTGTAAGTGTTTTTGTTTACATTCCTAAAGATAGGGCTAAGTTCAATTCAATAGGTCACTTAATCATCAACCCAGGGCTTGGTTATGTTTGCAATACATTGTGTCTAATATATACAAAGTGAGGCCCTCGTATTGACTGACCATAAATTACTTTCCTTATCTACTTAAAAACTCAATAGAAAAGAGAATTCATTCATACAAAAAACTAGTTGCATCTATTCAAATATAAAATGGAATGATAAGGAAAGATTGTAAATATTGAAAACATAAATTAACTCATTCACAACTAAACATCTTGTTGATATTATGGTAGCCGTGAGAGGTATTTACCTCCACATGTAAACCTGACAAGAATAGAATATTCTGGGAAGCAAGAAGAAACCCTAATGAGTTGGCTAATAACCCTAGAAGACATGTCGGCTCAAGAAAATAACTTGTATTAGGTTATTAGCCTACAAGAGAAGAAGTCGGCCAAAAGAAATAATATATACTGAACATACAGATACCCAAAATGAGAAGTCGGCCTAGGCAGTTAGCTAGAATTACTATAAATACAGGAGGCCAGTCTTCATTCTGGCAGGCAATCTCAGAATTACAGAGGAACACTTGTGCGCACTGTAGTGCCCTGTTTTGTGTGCAGATTTGGAGGAGAGCTGCCATTGTAGCTGTTGCAGCTAGCAGATCACATTTGGCTTGGACTATCTCTTGGTTAGGGTTTGGACTATCTGATCAACTCTTGTTGGTGCGTTGTCCTTGGGGAAAGGTGCACTACCCTTTGTTTGGATATCTAGCCTAGGTTTTGCTTCTGGAATGATTCTCTGTCAAGGTTAAGGTGCTTGGAGGGTGGCTTCAGCCTATGGTTGGGTGAAAATAGTGATATTGTCAATGGTAAAACGAGCACATCCATTCATATTCTAATAGGTTATGGGCCAACACCTCCTTCATTCAGTCTAACCGCTGGAAGGAAACATAGCCAGAAGGATATTAAGCTTGTTGAAGAACTGCCACTAGGGTTTCTAGCAGGAGCAGTCACCAAAGCACTGTCACTAGGGTTAATAGCAAGTACAGTTGTAGAAACCCTAATCCTCTCGTTGAGGCACCTTAAGTGAAGGGATTGACCTAATTTCCAAATAGATTAGTGCGCCCTAGCCTAGTGCATCTCCTGGTACTCTCAGCAAACCAAGACGTCAAGTTTGAGTTTTTGGTCAGATCTAGGGTTGACCAAGTCAAAGAAGCCATGACTTACTCTATGAAGTCAGAAAACAAGTTAGATGGAGCTTCTAACTTTAGAGCGTGGAAGACAAGGATTGACCTCATCCTTGCCAAGAATAAAGTGCTGGATATCGTGAAAGGAAAGATCGTGGAACTAGAGTTTGAAGAAGGAAAAGAGAAGGAACCGCAGAACATTGCAGTTATGGAGAAGTTCAAAGACGATGACATCAATGCCATGAGTATCATAGTGGACTCTATAAAAGACCACTTGATACCCTACATGTCCCATCTTGACTCATCGAAGAAGATGTACGATGCCCTAACAAACCTCTTCTCAGTCATATACATTGGACAAATAATGAGTCTAAAGAATGAGCTCCGTGACATGAAGATGAATGATGATGATAGCATAACATCATACTTTGTGAGGATCTCCCAGTTAATATATCAACTACAAGCTATTGAAGAGGTCACTTCAGAGAAGGAATCGGTAAACATAATACTCAATGGTCTTCCCAAGATGTGGGATGCATTTGTCGCAAGCATGAACACAAGGAAGGAGTATCCTACCTTTGAAGAACTTTGGACTTGTTGTGCTCAAGAAGAATCAAGGATCAGTGCAAAAGAGAAAACCCAAAAGAAGTACGACGATCAAGCCTTCATAGCAAGGTTCAAGGATTTCAGGAACAAAAGGAAGTTCGGTTCAAGGAGGAAGTCAAACCAAGAGAAAGATATTTCAGAAATACAATGCTTCAACTGTCGAAAGTATGGTCACTATAAGAATCATTGTCCCGAGCTAAAGAAAAGGAAGGAGAAACACGTGCCAAAGAAAAGGAACCTACAAAGAAGACTAAGCAGTATGAAAGAGACTTCTTCTTCTGAAGGTAACAATACTCTTCTTAGTTCTTGTACATATCTTGTTTGCATAGTCTCTGTACATATCTTGTATGTGTATCTCTTAGAAGATAATATGTTCCAAGAAGAACTATACTTATGGAAGAACAACAAGATAAGGATTGATATCATTATACAAGTTAGATAATACACATGAAAGAATGAAATACATCAAACAAATCATGTGGAAGCTATTACAAGATAAGCCAAAATCAGAAACAATCCTGAAGAGACTTAGAAGAAGCAAAGATAGAAAGAAGTCAAAAATCAAGAGGAAATTGGAGAAAGACTTATGACGTTTTGCAGAAGACAATAGGATGAAAACGTAGACTCTGTTAGATGGAGGGAGCCGATTATATGCACTCATACATGAAGCAGGGATTAGGAGGGAGTTAATCCTATGATCCATTGAAGATGATGAAGTGTATATCCATGGTAGCATCCATGAAAGACAATACATGTTCAGTTCAACCTCAGAAGAAGTCTTCTTCGAAGCCTTAAAGTATCCCTGGTTGTCCATCCACATCCATGATCCTATAATAAAAGGAAGAAGTGGAATCTTTAGGGCATGGAATCTATAAGAAACTCCATGGACCCAAGAGCTAAAGAAAAACATCAGGAAGAGCATGAAGATTCCAAGAAAGAAAGAGAAGCCAAAACAACCAGTCACTGTATTAAGAATCACAAGATTACGAACCTGATATGAACTCAATAAAATCAATCAAGTAGAGGAACTGAAAATTGTGATGAAGAACAATGTATATATGGAAGCATTGCAAGATCCAAAACTAGAGGTTCTCCCGGATGGAGGGAGGAGACTATGATGATTACTTGCTCCAGTAAACTAGACATACCTCTACATGAGTCTTTATATCATCCGCAATATCCATGCGTTGGAGTTCTACATTAGATGAATGCAAAGATCATACTCTAGAGCAATTGAAAAAAGAGCGTATGAAGAGAAACCTCAAGACTTTGAGGCATACCAGAAAGAGACCCTTATATGCAGATGGAAGAAGATAACTTAGTGGAGAACCTCCAATGCACAATAGAAGCATGGTGAAGATTTGTGTATCAGAATGATTACTCATAAGATCAGGATGATCGATTTCCAATCCATGACAAAGATCTCATGATGACATAAGAAGTTCCACATGGATATGTTCCAGTTTGACCCTTACCACGATGTTGTGAGCTAGAAGTAACCAAAGAAGAATTCAACAAACATATACTTTATTGATCAGAACTATATGGAGCCTTCAGAGAAGAACCAGTGTTCCAGACCAAAGTACATTTGAGACCAAGCATTACATTATC
>ML789569.1:406299-426067 GCA_009831015.1 Picea engelmannii
CCTGTGTGCTAGGCCTGGTGACTTTCTGGTTCTTTTGGGAACGTTGTAGTGTATGTTTATGAACTTGGTCTATGAACCTATTTCAGCGATGATCATTGTATGGTCTTGGAGATGTAAAAAGTTATATTTTCATTAATATAATTGAGCTAAATTTTTTATTGAAAAAAAAAGTTCAAAAGTAATATTCAATAATTGTGGTTTTGTATCATTAAAAATCAATACAAAATATTTGGAGGTATATGAAGTGTATGTCATAATAAGGACTTGAATGTATGTACGGTCATTATTACGTTCAAAGGCCTTATTTTATTTTAAGGGAGGTTCCTGTGAGGGTTTTTGTTATATGTCGAGTGCCAATAAAAACTTGCCATCTGTTAATCAAGAGTTGACTAGTCATTTCCCTCCACCTATCCTATTCTTCACCAATTCCAAATGGCGGCTTGGCAACTACTTCATCCCTGTCTACCCTTTGTTTCCGGTCCTCATTCCTTTCTGTCTACGTTGCACCCTGGCTCCAAAGAGAGGAAGTATGATCATTTTCCAACAACATCGTTATCTCTGTGTTCGTTCAAAGCCTGAGCAGGCCAAGAGAGCTCCGGACCAACGGATGGAAAGTGCTATATTTCTTTAAAGCAGACACGAGAACAATTCTTGGCGAGTTCAAATCTGGTTCTTGCGCCACAGGCTAAAGGGTCTACCCAACTGCCCGTGCCTGTGCCATTAGCATTGCATCTTACCTCAACTTACCTTTCCGAGTATATCTTAGTAGAGGTCGGGTAACAGAGCGCAAAAGGGAGCGAGCAGTTCAGGCCTGAATTTGGATTGGTACTTCGGCACTTCACTTCGATGATAGGTTAGTATGTCTCTTGGTTTGGTACTTCGGCACTTCACTTCACTTAGGTTGGATGCGAAAAAGATACCTGGAATGTTTGTTGAATCCGCCGAGTATTAGCACCGAGTATCATTTATTTTTCCTGACAACTCCAACTCCTTCAGCTAACAGAATATCTAGGTTCATGTCCTAAAAGTCATGAAATGGTGGTGAGCCCTCTAATTGTCTCTACAATTCACTGATATTTTCCTTTGATATGCTTGACACAGGGTTACCAAAATATAGAGATTCAACAGTGTTCTTATCTGCAGTAGGCTTCATGTTTGGGCCTTTTTCTTCTATACCAAGAAGTGGTTCTCTAAAAGGGTCCATCTGCGAGTGAAGAGAGTTCTGCACATCTACACGGTTTTCCTTGATTGCATGTAATGCCAATTTCAGAGGAATTAAAGTTGGTGACAAGATAAACAGAAGCATTACCAATAAAATTAGCTTGGAGATTGGATGGCTTTCTAAAGAAAAAAGAGAATTTTCTATAGAAATTGAAAGAAGATACAGAGCCAAAATAATGTTAATCGCTTGGATAAAAACAAAGTACCCTTTCTCTTCTCTATCTTCTCTGGAAGCTGGTGTGCAAGGCCTAATAAAATACATCACAAGCAAGCAAACTACAAGAGGACCCACTGCCAGGAAAAACAACAGATTTATGGAGCTCTAGCTAAGAAACCCAGTGAAAACGTATGTATATACTCCAACACTAAGTCCAACAAAGCCCTTGAGGATGCCAGCAACTGTGCCTCTTCTTTGTGGGAAATTTCGCATATTGGTGTCAAGGACAGTTGTATTGAACCATGTTGCACTATTTGCACCAAGGCATAATGCGAGCCACATCTGTAAGGACAAAAAACAAAGGGCCAACGTTAACAAATGTAGAGGAATCAAGAAGTAGCATTACATTTCTAGTCTGCTCTTCAACTATGGTGCTTTTGATTTCTCTTTGCAGGTTAATGGTGGGCACTCGACAATCTCAACTACTTCTTAAAATTACATTATTTAGAGTCCTGGCAAAAAACTCACTTGGTTAAAATATAAGAGACTACGGTAAGCTGCTGAGCTAGGATGGATGGCACTGGGAAAAAATGATACTAGAGAACAAGTTACATTTCAAGTTCTTATCTGGTATGAAGTAGAGAGTGCTACTAACTATTATCCACATTGACACATGTCTATACAATGAATTCCTTATATATGGAGAATGTTATCTTCAATGGTTTGGAATCTTCTTTGAACAGTATAAGAGAAGTGAATAACAACCTAGATAACTATTCCATATACTTGCCCGAGCTTCTAGCACTGGAATTGTTGATGTTCTTAGCTTCAGAGAAAGCAGTGCAAGAGTTTCAGATTTTTAGTGATTATCTTGTTGAAATAAATTCTTAGTGATTATCTTCTTGGTTCAGATTTTTGTTCAATCTGCCGAGTATCAGAGTTGAACACATACCCACTGCTCTTTCTTCTGCTACGTTTCTTTCTTCTGCTACGTTTCTCTTGGAGGACATCAGACAGATAAAGAATTCTGTTGGAGGGGTATGTTACCGTCACATGCTCGCAGCACTAATTCATGTCGCAGCACTAATTCATATTGCCTGATTGACATGTATACTTACAACTCTTTGATATGCTCTGCGGACAGTGAATAATGTGATCACGGGAGTAATTTTCCTGCTGTAGTCAGTCCTATTACTTCATAGTTTAGCGGCAATTGCCTCGCTGTCTTCGTAACAATATCCACTCTGATGCATTATTACTAATTCGTTCAGATGTTATGAACTTTTCATTACTATTTGGGTATTGCAGTTGGAGAACAAAGCTTGCAAGATGCTTATGAAAAGATATCTGGGCCTCTGAAGGACACTGTTATTAAACAAATGAAGAAATCAAGAGTCACAACACTATGTTTGTTAAACACTAGATTCTTAGCTGGAATACAGGTTATGCATTAAACAATTGACCCATAGCTTTTCAAATGAGTTTATTTATTTTGTATTAGTTTTTGTTTGGTAATAAGAGGAAGATACTTCGAGAGATCTGTTGACAACTTAAATTTGTGCAGAACATAGATGAAATGTTAAAACCAAAAACTCACTTTGCTTTATTGCATGTGCGGGTACCTATCATGGGAAAGGTGGAGAATCCTATGGAGATTGTGAGAAGGGCAAAGTCACTAATGGATAGACATAAAATGTTCTTAGGAGTTTTCATCAATGCCAAAATTCTGAGATGTTTAGCTAAATTGAAAGGAACTCAGGTATGTTTAAACTTCCAATAATCAAATATCCATTTTTAAATGAATTAAATAATCTCACTGATTTTAATTCACATTCATGATACAACCCATGCTACTTCTAGATATTTATATAATACTCTTGCCAATACAATGGTGATATCAAATATGATTGGTCCAATGGAAAAGATATCAATCTAGGGGAATGCGATAAAAAGTTTTTCCTTCTTTGTATGTGGTGCACCTCTTGGGAGTAAACAACCTGTTAAGTTTCTTCACCATTTTTGTTGATTTGAATGAAATCAAAGAAATACAATTAGAATATGGTCTTTCAAGTCGTTACAAAATTACATTGATTAATACAGGGAATTTAAAGTTGTTTTTTTGTGGATTTACATATTTGATGATGGAAATTTTAATTTTCATGCAGAGTCTCTATGTGTTTATTCTGAGTTATATGGGCACTATCAAAATCCAAGTGGTAGGTCCAAAATCTTACATCGATGCAAATATGTTGTCAAAGTGTTTCATTGAGGCCATGGGCACTATCAAAATCCAAGTGGTAGGTCCAAAATCTTACATTGATGCAAATATGTTGTCGAAGTGTTTCATGGAGGCCTTTGAGGAGATCAAGGAAATTTCCATCCATCCTAAATTGTGAAATTTAAATTCATGCGAAATATGAGAATGTTAATTCTCTTTAATATTTATATTTCCAAATAGATTCGTACAGTTCAATCACATTGCATTGAGCCATTGAGCATGCGCTACATCAACAGAAAAACAATTAAACGTAAATGGATTGTGCATTTAGAATCATGTTAAAAATGGTCATTCATTTGTCTATTAGATCCATATAGAAAATGAAAATGTTATAATTTGGGCTTCACATTCCAAATCTCTACTTTTCAATATCTGGTGTGGTGTGCCTTGAATTTCATATAAGCCAACGTCGATCACTGTCAATTATCACATTGTTCTAAGAGAAGTCAAGTTGATGCGGAAGGACGAGAATTTATTGGTTCGTGAATTGAATAAAATAATGAATACTTTGGGGACATCTACAGAAGCAGTCGATCAATCCATGCATACAATGAATGACTCATTGTTTCGGAGGTGATGTCAAGATGATGGAAGGGAAACAGTCTGCTAACTATTAATAACACACGAGATTTATAATTTTCTAGCCTAATTTTAGAAAAGATTTAAGCAACGTTCTACCTTTTGGTTGTTTTCCGATGATTTTTTCCATTTGATTTTTCCCGAAATCTGGTGAGTAATGGTTGGATCTGCAGATTTGGGTGGCTAAATTTGTATAATCTGAGTGCCTCAGGGGTTTTCAACACGCTGAATACATTTATGCATTTAGAAATGTAATTTAAACCACAGAAAATAGTGATTTTGTCTAGGTTTACATAGCCAAATTCCGACAAAAAAAACCCAAAAGATAGAACTTTTAGCCAACACCAAAGATTTATAAGATTTATAATTCAAGGTATTTGATTGTCATGGAAATTTGATATATAAGATGGAATTATTTGTATATTTACTTTTGGATTTAAAACTAACTGATATTACATTGGATCAATGGGAGGAAGGCTTAGGAATTTATATTTTGAAGAAAAGGGTATGATCTGGCTTGTCTTGTTTTTTGAAAACTTTCTTTGTCGGTTTGATGGTTGGTGTAGCCATTGTTGAGATGATATGGGATTTTGTGTGATCGAGGTGGTTGTTATTAGAGATATTGAGGTAGTGATTTGTATAAGAATTTTTTTTTTGTAAATTTAGTGGGATATAGAGCCACTTTTCTATGAATAAATTGTCTAGATTTTTAGTTTGATTCTTGAAAGAAAAATAGTCAATGGATCAAGAACAATAATAAAAAATCCAACAAGCACGCCTTCTTTGGAAATTAGCATGCTACAACTCATCACCTTGTCACCCTTAGATCTATTGTTGATGACTATAAAAACAAAAAACTAAAGATCTCATTTATTGTTTTATCGATTTAGAAAATCCCCTCACATTATGCCCAGAGTCAATCTACATAAATTATTGGATGAAATAAATATCTATTGTGAGAAATCTTACCCTATTGAGAGACTAAGCTCTCCTTTGGACCAAGACCCCTATCTTTGGTTCAAATACAGAAGAGAACAAGTGGTTACTACTTTCCTTATATATCTAACTATATCAATCAAGCAAGAGAGAAGAAGAATGATGTGGCGCTTCATCATAGATGCATTCAAATTTACCTTGCTATAAGATGTTCTAAAGTATTCATTTTCATCCAAAAAAAAATCCCTTGATCTTTGAACAACATAACCACCTTGATTCATTTCAACGTTCCCATTCCTGCTTGGAAGATATGCTAAAAAATGTCTTTTATTTTATTTCATTTTCATATCAAATTATGATTTGACATTTCAGTAGTAAATAGTTTTAGATGATATCTAGAATTAAAAAAATATATATACATATAACATCTTTTGTTTTTGCTATATATTTGGAAAAAATGATTCCCCCATTTCACTTCTCTATATTATTTTTGTTTCATAATTTGTTCTCTCACTAAATATGATTATCCTAAAAAAAATATGTTATTTTTTTTTATTTAGATGGAATAAGTTATATGTTAGTTTTTTATTTATTTAAATTGAATAAGTTAGAAAAATAAAAGAAAGTATATCATAAATTATTCATTTAATATGTGTGCAATGTCATAATAAGGACTTGAATGTACAATCATTATTTAATATTTAGATTGAACATTATTATTTAATATTTAGACATAAGTTATTCATTTAATATGCGTGCAATGTCATAATAAGGACTTGAATGTACGATCATTATTTAATATTTAGATTGAACAAGTTAGAGAAATAAAAGAAAGTTTATCATATTATTAATTATTTTTAATAAAAGAAAAATATTAGTTTTTAAGTATGATTTAAGATACTTTTATATTAAAGAAATTTTAAGAAATTTTAAGGTAAAAAATGGATCTCAAAACAMAAATTATGTTATTAAGATCAATTTTAAAAATACAAARTAGTTTTTAGTATGATGTAAGATATTTTTATAYAATTTGAGTGGGTTTAATGGTTAAGAACGTGTGCTTCCTCTTAAGAGGTCAYAAGTTCAAATCTACCATAGACTTTACCAGTCAAATCTACCATAAAGGTAAATAATTTTGGAGGGAAAGAAAAATGAAAACATGTGTTTCTTTACAAAGAAACACCAAAAAAACATGTTTTTTCATGTATTTCTAGTTTGTCTCACTGTGGGTTCATCAAAAGCATGTAGAGTGGTGGATCCTCCATGGATGCAAAATTTGGTTTTGCATCCAACAAGTGCCTACACTTGAAGTTTGAGTAACCATATAAGGAAATACATTGAAAATAGGTTTAGAATTGTTATGGCTGACATGAACCTTCAACAAACTTAAGCCATGTCAATCTATGATGACAATTTTAGTTTTTTTAATGATAATTTTGAAGATTCTTTCAAATTCATATAGTACAATGTATTTATGGTTGTACATATATAAATACAACTCTTATAATATATAAATACAACCGTATATATTTGTAGATGACAATAGAGACATCACACTTGTGATTTGCCTTATCCCTTTCCAACTCTTTAAATCACCCATGCAAAATATAGTGAAACTATTACAAAGTCTCTTCTAATCAGACACTTTTATTATATAAACTTAGTTATTTTTAAAGCAATAACTTTAAATTAATTTTATTTTTTTTTCAAAATTCATTCAACATGACACCATTCGTATTGTTCATGATGAAAATGGGTGTTTTTTTTTTAATTGTTATTCACATCAATTTGTTAATTTTGGGGAGTTTTATTTGTTTTAATTTTCAATCTATTTTCTCTTTTATAATACATTGCGAATATGACACCATTCATATTGTTCATAATGAAAATGGGTGTTTTTTTTTAATTGTTATTCACATCAATTTGTTAATTTTGGGGAGTTTTATTTGTTTTAATTTTCAATGTATTTTCTCTTTTATAATACATTGTGAATTTGTAGTCAATTTTCTATTTTGTATTTTCTCATTAACACATTACATCATGTTTTTTGTTTGTTTCATATGCACTTTGACAATAATACATCATATCTATTTTTAATCCTGGTAGGGACACTTAGTGCTCAAACCTAATGTTGTGGATGTGTATGGAGGCTAGGATGCCTATGACTAATACTATACTGAAATTGACTTTAATATGATGTTTCCTTCACATTTGGTCTATGACTAATGCTATAGTGAAGTGGAAGACCCAAAAAGAGTATGGCTATCTGACATTTTCCATGAGGATATGTTTTTACTTCTTTTCAAACCCTCTAAGAGTAGGGAACTAGCAATTGAGGGAGGTCCATGGATAATGGGAAGTGTAGGTCTGGACTCCATGGTTTGATTCCTTTGAGAAGGTTCTCTCCACTATCTTGGTATGGATAAAGTTTTCTTAAAGGTTTGGCCTTCGAGTTATAACATGACTCCATTTTTCTGACGTTTTCTAAGATTATCGCAGAACACATTAATTTAGCATACATAACATTGTGAATGTATTTAGATATAAGCAATCCTCTTCCATATTCAATCGATCTGAAACCCAAGATATTACATCTCGGAGCGACGTGTATAGTAAGAGAACATTCTTTTTATTTTTAGGTTTACTCCAACCTAAGCCTTTAAGTGAAGGCATGTGGTGATCCTCCTCATTTTAGGAATAACGATTTCTTCTTAATTTCCAAATTTATTCAATTGCAGATTATAATTAATTAATTTCTAAGTGTAATAAAGCATGCATAAGTTTATTCATGTTTTTAGTTAACCACGGATAAGTCCTACGCACCCAATTTCAATTGATTGTTGTAACCCATTTACGGAAATAAGAAACGTCGAGAGAAATTGCTTCATTGATCATTACAACAGAAATTTCATGTTTGTTTTTAGTATTGTTGTTTAATTGAAAGTCTTGTTTTCAATCCCCGATTTAGTGTAAATTTTTGTTGTAAATTATTTTAATTATCCTTCAATTTGTATCAGAGCAAGCAACTTATAGAGAAAGCAAGTTGCAAAACAACAAAGTTGGAGGAAAATATTTAGCTAGTGATTGTCTCAACATATCCATAAGAGGCTTGGTCTATAGTCCTAGTAGTTGGAAAAGTTTAAGAGGGTGAATACCTTAAAGTTGAAGGATTCATGGCCACTGAGAATGGTAGCATCAAAATTACTCAACATCTAAGGCTTTCAGTTTAAGGGGGAGAAATATGATATTTTGAGCATTTAGATGAAGACACTAATTTGTTCATCGGGATTTATGGATCTGGTTGAAATTGGATACCCAGTGCGGACTGATCAAACTACTTACAACACATGGACACAGACTCAATGATATCGGTTGAAAGAGAAACAAAAAAAAAAAGAGCTCAAACACACTTTTCTATATTCAACAAGCCATGCATAAGTAATTTTTTTGGGAATTGTGATAGCAATGAAGTTAAAGGAAGCATGGGATATGCGATAAAATGCATATAATATTGTCAAAATTAAAATGTGGAAGAGATATTTTGGTAATTTATCAATGAAAAATTCATAACCTATGCATGATTTTTTCACCAGTGTTATGGAAATTGTAAATCCATTAAGGTCTAATAGAGAGAATTTGATAGATTACAAGATAGTTCATAAAATATTAAGAAGTTTGACCCCTATATTTGATTTAGTTGGCATTGTGATTAAGGAATCCAAAGATTTAGCATTACTTTCCATTGAAGAGTTCATCACGTCACTTCAAATACACAAGCAATGAAGGAACATGTTTGTAGATCACACTTCTTTTGCACATACATTTGAATCACAAGACCTTATTAATTATTAAGAAAACAAGAAAATTGATCACTCCTCTTGTGGAGAATATTCATCAAATAGAGGTTGATGTAGAGGAGGATCTATAGGTTGAGGAAGAAGTACTAGAAGAGGTTGAGGAAGAGGAAGGAGAAACATCTAAATCCCATATTCAATGCCATTATTGTAAAAGATATGGACATTATGAGTCTGAGTGTAGGACAAAAATATTTGATATCGACAAGTTGAGGGCTAATTACATAGAATAAAATGGAAATTTTGGTTCTATGTTTTCAATTGTAATATGGTTGAAGATTCTTCAAAATATGTTTGGCTTTTAGACAATGGTTGTAGCAACCAAATGAAAAGGAATAAGAAATTATTCTCCATCTAGGATGAATTAGTGAAAAATCAATTAAATCTTAAAAACAAGACAAAGATGTGTCATCTCAATCAATACAAAGTAAGGGGAGTAGAAATCTATTTCTGATGTTTATTATACTCCTAGTTTAGAACACAATTTTCTTAGTGTTGGGCAACAAGTTGAAAAAGGATATCAAGTTGTTCTTGAAAACAACAAGTGTGTTATTCATGATAAATCTAGTAACAATAAAGTAAATCCAGTAACAATAAATTTATTGTAGCGGTGTTGATGACAAAAAAACAAGGGTTTCCTTGATACTTGCAAGTGGAATTCCTCAAGTTTTGAAAACGGTCCTAGATAATGAGTGTTGGTCGTGGTATATGAGTTTTGGACATCTAATTTTTCATGGTTTTCATTTACTTTACAAGAAATATACGATGAATGGTTTACCAATGATGGAGAAAAATAATTAGATATGTGAAGGTTGTATTGATGGAAAAAAGCATAGAGATTATTTTTTAGTAAGAGGATCATGGAGGGTGAAGGCACCTCTTGAGTTGGTACATGAAAATATATGTGGTCCAATGCAATCACCTTCTATTGGTTAGTGCAAGCATTTCATTACCTTTATTGGTGATTTTAGTATAAGGACATGGATATTTTTCTTAAAGAGAAATCATAAATTTTCAGTTTCTTAAAGTAGTTTAACACTATTACACATAAACACAATAGTTGTTTTATGAGGGTATTTCATATATATAGAAGTGGGGAATTTAGTTCTCACGCATTCCAATACTTTTGCAAAGAGAGTAAAATAAAGAGGTAGTTGACCAAAAGCTATACTCCTCAACAAAATGTAGTAGTGGAACGCAAAAATAGAACAATAGTTGAAATGGTGTGGAGCATGATTAAGGCCAATGTCCTTCTAAACTCTTTTTGGGCAGAAGCTATATCTAATCATGTTTACTTGTTGAACAAGTGTCCTACAAAGAGTGTGAAGGGCATGAGTCCACAAGAGGTTGGAGCAGAATAAATCCAAGTGTGGCTCATCTTAAAGTGTTTGGGTGCATTGCATATTCTTGTGTTCCTAAGGAGAAGTGACAAAAAGTGGATGATAAGAGTGAAAGGTGTATCTTTATTGGATACAATGGGGAGATAAAGGGTTACAAGTCTTATAATCGGTTAACAAAAAAAGTTATTTTTTATTCGTGATGTAATATTTGATGAGAGGGGAGAGAAATAGTGGAAAGAATAAGTAAAGCATAAAAAACCAACAATTGTCACAATAGAGTCATAACAATATGACATATATCCCCTTCCCATAAACTCTAGCAGCAACTTAGGCTCTGGTGGTAATCAAGTTTTTCTTCAACGATGACTTTATCCAGTTCAAGTGCAATTTAATCATCAAGTCAATGTCCAAGTCCTCCTATAAAGGTAAAAAGCCTAAAAAATGTTTATTAGAATTGTCAAACAATTGTCTTAGGTTGATGGATAGTTGGTATGGATTGTTGGTTTTCATTGATGTCAACCATTGGAGAGTGATATTGTATATTGATGTCAACCCTTGGAGAAAGTCCGGTAGTGAATTTCGATAGAACAAAGGTTTGGGTAATGGACCCAAGTTTGTTTGATGTATAACAGTACGAGTTTTAATATATTTTAAGGTAAGACTGTTATATATGGATAGTACATTTCATGTCATTTCCGATGGTATGTGGAACGTCACATAAATCCTCACGTTAGAGATTTATGACCATGTGAAGTTGGAGAACCCAGGTTTGGGTAATGGACCTAAGTTTTTTTGATGCATAATGGTACGAGTTTTGATATATTTGTAGAAAATACTATTCTAGATGGATAGTATATGTCATTCCATTTCTAGTGGCATGTGGAACGTCACATAACTCCTCAAGGTTAGAGAGTTATGGCCATGTGAAGTTGGAGAACCCTCATAAGTCATCTAGAAGCCCCAAAAAGTCAAAGTAGTCAAAGTGTTTGCAAAGAAGAAATTATTTAAATAATAAAGTGAAGTAATGAGTGTACTATAAATCAAAGTGGATACAAAAGAAATTACTAAGTGGACAAGTGGTTAGAAGTGGGTTAACCCTAAAATAAGGAAAGTGGGTTAAGATGGTTAAAAGGTAACCCTTTGATGAAGCTACATGAAAGTATAAATAAGAGACAAGACCCTCTCATTTTAATCACACTTGAGCATATTGAATATCTACAAGTGACTTAGGTAACCAAAGTATATCTAAGCTGAATTTCAGAGGGAAGGTGAAGTAATGAAGGCCGAAATTCAAGGGAGGATAAATTATTTTGATGATGCTTTCTAAGGTATGTTATTTACAGGTCATCTCACCATTTTCACAATAATTTTTTTTCTAGAATGATTCAGACTGTGAAACTAGGAGGTCGTTGAGGAAACATATCCAAGTAACTTTGGTACAAATTTAAACTTATGGGTTGTTGTATTTTTGGAGTTACACTCCGTGGAAAATAGGGTTTGTGGCTAGTCCTGAAACTAATCTAAAACATGTGTTTTGGATAAAAACGTCATAACTTCTTCATAACAGATCCAAATGTGTTGGTTAGAGTACAGTCTGTAGTATTTTTTGTACAATTTTCAGATCCATACAACAAATATTTCGTGTGGGGCACGCTCTACAAGTTTGCTCTCTAGAATAAGCCTAAATTCTACAAGGTATGCCATTTTTGCTATAACTCTTTTTCTAAGAGGTTCCAAGTAGTGACACCTCTAGGAATTGCATAAAACACACTGAAGAACATTCTGTACTAATTTCAAATCTTTATTCATTACAGGTACATAGTTATGATTATTTCAAGTTAGGGTTGTTGACTAATCCAAAACTAGTCATGTGAGACTAAAGTATGTTAAAGTTAAGGAAGGTTTGCAGGTATGTGATCATATACACCAGGTCTATTACAGACTTACAAATCAGATTTGGATGATGAAATTTATGAGGTATTTTGGTTGAGGTACATGTTGGGTACATGGTTGAGACAAGTAGTTGATGAGTTGACACATACATGAGGTCTATAGTTGATGATGTTGGTACATCTTGATGAGTCATAATTGATGAGTAGTTGATACATGATTGGTACATATTGGTACATGGTTAGAGGCACTTGTTAGTAGTATTGTTGACACATGGTTTATGGATGATGTATCATACTTGTATTGGTATATTATTAGAAGCACATATTGATCTTGGTGATGATTATGAGTTGTCGTGTTATGCATGGTTGATGCACTCGTTGATGGTACAGGTTGAGGCATAGGTTGGTGCATGATTGATGCACTTGTTTATGGTACAGTTTGATTACAAGTTGTTTGGTACATGTTGGTGCATGGTTGATGCACTTGTTTATGGTACAGTTTTATTACAAGTTGATGCATGGTTTAGGTTATTGGTATAGGTTGTTTGGTGTAGGTTGATTGGTATAGGTTTACATTAGTATATCTCACAGTGATAGTGTGACAGTGGTTCCATCATTCTACTTATACGTCAGGGGGGTTGGATGGGGCAAGGGCAGGTGGTTGTAGCCACCTTCCGATCATAGCTGGAGAACATAGGGGGTTGTAGCCTCCTTCTGGTTGTAGCCAGAGAATTGGGGAATTGGAGCTTCCATCAGGTTGTAGCCTGAGAAACTAGGGGGTTGGAGCCTCCTTTTAGTTGCAACTGGAAAACAAAGGAAGTTGGTTCTTCCAATCAATGTAATTCTTAAAGACATATAAGAAAAAACATTCCATGGTTTTCTCCCGCTTTGGGTTTCCACGTAAAACATTGGTGTACTATGTATGTGTGTGATTGCTCATTTGTTCATTATTTATTTACTCTGCAACTATTGGATGATAATTCTACATTGATTAACACTTTCATTTTATGGTGAAAAAGGATTAAATCGGTCTATTACTGATTCACCCCCCCTCTCAATAATCCAACAAGAATACTAACGATAAATATGATAATGTGAATTTTTCTCTAAATTCTCAGGTTTAAATAGAACCAAGTTATTATGAAAATGCATTGAAGCATATAGTTTGGCATGAAGCAATTGATGTGAAAATTGATGCAACAGAGATAAATGAAACATGGGAACTAGTTGATCTCCCTCAAGGAAAGGATATCATAGGAGTCAAATGGGTGTACAAAACAAAACATAAGATGAATGGATCGATTGAAAGGTACAAGGATAGATTGGTAGTGAAGGGTTACTCACAAAAACTAGGTATAGATTACAATGAAACTTTTGCACCTATTGCAAGATTAGATACTATAAGTATTGTTTTGGAAATAACATGTCAATTTAAATGGAAATTTTTTCAATTAGATGTCAAACCAACATTTTTGAATGTTGTCTTGGATGAGGAGGCATTTGTGGAGTAGCCGCCAGGTTATGAAATTGCAGGTCAAAAACATAAGGTTTACAAGTTGAAGAAAGATCTGTATGTTTAAGATCTAAGGGCTTGGTATGAAAGAATATATGAGCACCTTTGTACAAATGAATTCAACAAAAGTGAAAATGAGCCAACTATAATGTACCTAGGAAGGATAATATGGGGTACCTAGGGAGGTCCCCGTTGATGAGTCCAAATTTCCTATTGAGAAGGTAAGGGAAAAATCCCGAGGACGAGTCATAATTAAACTTTCCTCGTTTGGGATGGAAAATTCTGACTAGTACGTGGGCTTGGTTACCACTAAGAATTAAAAGAAAAAGAGGGGAAGACAGTGAATTGTCCCCCAAGGAATCCCTAACAATTCTAAATCTAATTTAAAACAAAATCAAACTAACTAGTCTAACTACTTCTAACCTTTCATGCATGGAAGAAAATCTACAAAATGAACACAACATAAAATAATGTCATTAATTGCATAAATAGTTCATGTCAATCAATAAAATGTTAAAACAATAACGATGCAGATTAAATCACAAATTGTTGCAGATTGAACTTGTAACATTACCATTGTATTCATTAGTAACCATAAATGTTAGATATCTTAAACAACACACACATAAATAGTTCATATGAGATGTTATCAAGAAATCATAAAATCCAATTACACGTGTAGAATAGTTCCATATGCAAGTGAACATCATGCATGGTTTCCAAATTTCCTTCTACACTTTATTCCACACGATAATAGTATTGTCTATGTAACAATCTTCATTTTATAACACAAGGATACCTTTCACATTTTGTAACAACAAACAATTATATCTCTTCAACTTGCTTATTTTGTTTCATTAAATGACTCGAATTTCCCATACATTTTCGTTAATGAATATGAAAGTGTTATAAAAATAAATAAATAAAATAAAACTCTTGAGTAGTTAGTCTCGCCTTGTAGGTTGTTCATGAGTGTTATTAATAGGAAATATCATTGAATCTTCTCAATTGTATTGTCTTATGTTCGCTGAATATTCTTGGTGTTTCTGTTGTCAATCCAGTGAATAAGATTATTTCATCTTCTTCCTCTCTTCTTCAAATTTCCAACAAGCCATCCCATGCTTCATTTGATTGTCGAGATCTCGAGATATGACCTACTGAACAATTCACAGTCCCTCTTTCATTCAAATTTGTGCCTCTCTTTTTCCTGAATTTTTTGGGCATTTATGTTGTTGATCTCACTCGAAATCCTCTTCTAACACGTTATCCTCATCAATATCTTTATAGGAGGCATATAACCTTGGGACTGCATAGATATCTCGATGTCTAAACCATAATTACAATAAAATAATACAATCCAATCCCAAGGTTTGCAGGTGCAAGAACATCCTTGTGTGTGGGTAAAATATCGCGGGTAATCATGGTAACATGTCCCAAGTCCTAGGGTGTAAACCCCCTGCATAGAAACTTCTGCAAAGCATGCAGTAAAAACCTCGGTGACCTATCTGAACATGAAACTATGAAACTCCCAAATGAGAAAGCTTGCATGGCATGTAGGTGAAAACCTTGTGGTAAAGCCTAGTAACATTTCCTAACATCTAAGGTGTGAAATCCCACACAGAAAATCTCGCAAGGCATGCAGTAAAACCCTCACAGGTAAATCACTGCAGTAACATATCTTAATGTTCTTTCCTCTAAACACAAAGGATATGGGTAAGAGAAGGTTTAAGGGTTGGTGAGAGTTGATGAGAGCAAGTTGATGACAATTGGTGAGCCCGCAAAGATTGTGGGTTGTGGGTCGCGGGTGAGAGCTACAGGTAAAAATGATATTCGATGGGATAATACCACATGGGAAATTCTCGCAAGGCCTGCAGGTTGCAGATTAAATAGTCCCACATAGGTAAATCTACATGCTCGGGTCCCATATATATATATATTAAAAATAAAAATAAAAATGAAATGCCCTGACTTAAGGATAAATAAAAAAATGCATACTTTGGGACATTTGGATTAAGTTTTAAAAAAATAAAATTTAAATAAAATAATTTATAAAATTAAAAATAAATATACACATGAAAATTTGAAGTGTATCCAATTCTACTGTGAATTTAGGAAAAATAATTAAAATATCCCTACATAAATAATGAGATACGAATTGGGGACTTAGGGATTTTTTGGGAAAATGCAAGATAGGTAAAGTGATCCTCATGGTAAAAAGTAATTTCTCAAAGTAAAACTGATTTCCCCATGTAGAAGTAATCCCCCCATATAATTCCTAGAATAAATTGGAAATTCAAAACCATGTGTAGATTTGGGAAAACCATGGGTAGATTTGGGAAAACTATGGGAAATTCAAAATCATGGGTAGATTTGTAAAACCATGGGTAGATTTGGAAAACCATGATAAATTTAAAATATAAATAAATAAAAAATAAACAAAAACACATATATACAAAACAAATTCTAGGTGGATTAGGAAAAAATTAGGTTTGTTTCCACATTTGGGTCAATATTCCATGGTGGGTCAAGGTTCCACACTTGAGTCAAGGTACTGCACCTAGGTGAGGGTCATACAAGTAGCATGGATCTAGAAGGTAAAGGAGTGGTAGGTCACATGACACATCAATGTCACATTAATTCCATGAAGGGTGACCTGTAGGATGAATTGGAGCTTGAAGCCAACCTGACATGCGGGATACGTCGATTCAATAAAGGGGAACCTGATGATATTTCAAGATTCGGGCTTCAAAAAGTTCAAATTAATAGGATGAACCAAATTTTCGATAGGAGGGGACTGATAGAAATCATCCAATTGGCCCACAAGATAGATAACTCGAACTGAATACTCCGATGGAGCCCATCTGCAAAGATAAATCCAATTGGATTTTCTGGTTCCAAGTTTCAGGAACTAGGATGATCAAGCTAGATTATCAATCTGATGAGGAGAGTCCGAGGGGGTGGATCTAATATCCTTGCAAGCTTATAATATCGGGGAGAACTATGAGCAAAGGTGAATCTACTTCCTAATGAGGGAGATCCCACTAAGGATCAAGGTTTCGACCACATAATACAATACAATAAAATTTAGGCCTTGGAATATAACATAGAAAATAATGCAATGATGATAAAATAAAATCTGGTTGAGGTTTAGGAAAGACAAGGATTAACTTTGAAGGCTTAATGTTGGCTTCAATTGATAGACAAGATCTGAATAGAGAAAAATTTAGTCAAGAGGAAGAGGCCTGAGGGTTTCCCATATGCATTTTGATTTGAAGTGGTCAAGTAAAGGAAATGACTCTACAACCTTGCTCATGTGACCATGGAAAGAATAAAATATGTTATGCAAGGAAGAAGATACTTTCCAGCATGTCATAAATATTACATTCTTTACCTTTTCCTTCAACAAACTTATGAATAAGTATTGGGTTTGTTTGCAAAATGCATGAAAAGGAAGAAGGCGTTTCTCAAAGATAATCATCCATGATCTTGGCCTTTCATAAACAACTTGTTACTGTAAATAAATGTCATGAAAGTTGTGTGTATCTAATCTCAAACTCATATAAAATATTAATGATCTTGTGATTCTAGTTAATAGTTTTAAACTAAAGAATATGATTAACATATAAGAGCTTGAGCATAAATGATGAAAATAGGTAAAACATGCAAACATGAGGATGAATAATACATATATGTTCTTCATTTAAGTCATCCATTTAGGAAGTCCTCAAAAGAAAACTTATTCAAGGAATAAAATAGAACATCAAACTCTGTAGTCATATAGGATCATCAAAGACTTTGAAATCTGCAAAAGGTCCCAAAGATAACTTGTCCATTTCATCATACAAATATCAATGAAGAATCATAAGTAAAAAATAATTATGAAGAAAATTTGAAAGTGTAATATCAAAAGGATTACCAAACCTTCGTCAAAGACAATCATCAAAAAAATATTGAAACCCCCAACTCTCACAAGGTAGGTAAAGAATAATCATTAGGTTCATAGTAGTAGATGATTAGGCATTAGAGTTCTAATTTTAGTAGGGGGGGCCTTTCCTTTCACTTATATAAGAAAAATGTAAGGGGGGGTTTTGTGGCCACAAAAAATGGTGGAACACTGGAAGAACCATTTATCTCTATCAGTAGAAATATATGGCCTTTACTTCAATTCTAAATTTTAAGGATAATATGAACAAACTATAGACAATTTTCCAATAATCATGGGTACCACAATGACGCCAAATTTCTAAAAGATATAAACCAATATTTAAAGTAATTGTTATCTAACATACCCCTTTTAAAGATCCAATTAGTGAGGTGAATTCTTTGATTGGATACACACTTTAGATTGGCTTTGATTTAACCATGGGTTCAAGTGCATAGATTTCCACAATTAATCATAATGTATGATCTTGGGCTTTCTGGAAAACACTGTGTGAGAAGTTGTTTTGAAATGTCCAACGTTTCAAGTGGAAACTTCATTCATCATTAGGGACAATTGAAGCTCTAAGGTGTTAGAAAAGAGTGTTGAGGCAAAGTGTTTAGAGGCAAAGGAGATAATTGTTGAGGGGAAAAAATGAAAATGAAAATGAAAATATTGATAAATTAATGAATAAGGTCGTTAGGTCCAAAAATTATATAAGAGGTGACCATTGAGGAGAAAAGAGGGAAAAGGGGGAGAAAATTGAAGATTGAACTATTGCAATATTAAACTATAAAATATTAAATTATTAAAATATTGCAATAATAAACTATTAAATTATTAAAATATTGCAATAATAAATTAATGAAAAATTAAATATTAGAAAACAATGTGACTGTAGATGTAAAAAGGGGGAATTGGGGGGGGGGGAGGGGTGGGAGGCCAATTAATAACATTACTAACCTCATCACCAAAGACATCAAATCTTCTTCCTTAGACTCGACTATTAAAAAATTCCTTATTCCTCACAACACTCGAATCCCCACGATCTATGGGAAACCTAAAATTCACAAAAGTCTCAGTCCCCTAAGACCAATAGTTAGCACCATAGGTGACCCCTCTCACGCCCTTGCTCATTTTCTAGAGGAAAAAAATTCAACCCTTTATCGCTCAAATCCCCCCCCTTTATTAAATATTCCTCCGACTTTATCCAAAATACTCGAAACTTTCACCTCGATGAGCACAACATCATTGTTATTTTTGATGTTGTTTCTCTTTTTACTAAAATACCTATCTTTGTTTCCCTAGCCTTGATCTCCAATGTTGTTAACCAAGAAACTCTTAACCTCATTGACATTTGCCTCTCTTCTACCTTCTTTACCTTCAAAGGGGTTTTCTATGAGAAAACTGAAGGGACAACCATGGGGTCTTCCTTATCCCTAATGGTGGCTAGCATTTTTATGGAACATTTTGAGACTCTAGCCTTAAAAAACAATCATCTCAAACCTAAGTAATAGTTTTTTTTTTCAATTACATGTTTTTCATTTGGCCTCATGGCCATCCTACTCTGATCTCTTTCTTTGAACATATTAATAACATTCCCCCCCATATTCAATTCACAATGAAAATTGAAAAGGACAACTACCTTCCTTTCTTAGATGTTCTTATCTTCCATCTTATTGATGGCTCCCTTACCCACCAAGTTTACATAAAAAAGACTAGTATTAATAGATATTGTTGGAATACTGAGAGGGCGGGGGGGGGCGTGTTGGAGATATGGCTATAACAGAAGACTGACGCAGATGGTTAAGGTTGTCATTGATGGCAATCGGTTATGGAGTAGTCAAGGATGTCAACACGCACAAGAAATGCTGGAACACGAATGCTGGAACACAGATGCTGGAACACGAATGCTGGAACACGAATGCTGGAACACGAATGAAACAGATGCTAGAACACAGCGTTGCATGATGAGGCATGCGTAGAGGAGGCAAGTAAAGAGCCAGTTCAGAAAATCAGGGAGAACGCTGGCATGCGAAAAGAAGAAGAAAGAATGAAAGAAAGGGAAACTACAGTTGG
>ML789569.1:426167-446447 GCA_009831015.1 Picea engelmannii
GTTGAATCAGTATGAGCAATTTTAACCACTTTCAACCACAATATATATAAAATTCAACTTTATCAGCAATATTCAATATTTTATTACTTATGCATTCAATATATCATTTCATTAGTGCATAATAAAAAACCACAGATACATAGTACATCAAAATATACATGGAAACCCAAATGGGAGAAAACCATAAAATGGTTCCTTATATATATCAAGAATACATTCATAAGAAGCACTGACTTCCAAATTCTCTAGCACCAACTAGAAGGAGGCACCAACCTGAAGGAAGCTACAACTCCTTGAATTCTCCAGCAGCAACTGGAAGGAGGCTATGACCCCTTGATTTAAAGGCACCAACCTGAAGGAAGCTCCAACAACCTGTGTTCTCTGGCACCAACCGAAAGGAGGCTATGGCCCCCTGATTTACAAGCACAAACTTGAAGGAAGCTACAACTCCCTAAATTATCCGGAACCAACCAGAAGGAGGCTACAACCCCCTTTCCTTTCCCCATCTTGTTGCCCTAAAATATAAGTGTAGACTCAAACTGTCACTACCACTGATCGACCTATAATTTCCACTGTCGCTGATACATAAACAACCCTGTGACTACCACTATCACATCAACCTGTAGCTGATAATCAACCAATCATCCAAATTATCACTGTCACATCAACCTATGATTACCACTATCACATCAACATGTAAATGATGATCAAACAATCATCAACCAATTGTAACCAGATCCACTCACATGGATACCAAAACCATCACCAAACCATGCACATAAACCATGTACATCAACCATCAACCATGTACATCACCCATGTACTTGTACCATACCATATAAATCAACCATGTACTAAAACCTATACCATACCATGTGCATCAACCATGTACATCAATCATGTACCATAACCTATACCATACCATGCATCAACCATGTACCATACCCACTACATCAACCATGTACCATATCACGTACATCAACCATGTATCAAACCTATACCATATCATGCATCAACGATATCAACCATGTCATTCATTATATGTCTCAATCAGGCCATACAACATGTACCATAAGATATCATCAATGAAGTTCCTCAAGTGAAACCAAGATAGCCAAGATACCAAGATACCAATATAGCCAAGATATGCTTCTAATCAATGTATCATAACATCACTAAGGTGTACCTCAACATGTACCAACATCACCAAGACATGCCTCAAGCATGTTCCACAACATATAATGCATGTACCTCAAACATGTGTCATAACCTCATCAATAAGTGCATCAAGCATGTATCAATATCACCAAGAAATGCACCTCATACATGTACCAAGAATATGCATCATGCCATGCTCCAAATATGTGCCTCAATAATATACCAATGCCTCAACAAGATACCAAAGGCATGACCATCACATCATCAACATGTAACCAAGATGTACCTCAAACCATGTGCCAACATACATAAACCATGTATAAAGAGATACCATCAAACATGTGCCATATAACTCATGATATTCCTCAAGCATATATCATAAAAAAAAAACATATGCCAAGTATCCAATATGTGCCTCAAGGAATATACCAAAACTCACATAGACATGCCTCAAGCATGTGCCAACATTCCAAGATGAAATCCTTAAGACACATAGAATATCATACCTTTAGACATGTCGCTGACCTAATATATGATATTTCAAACCTGTAGCTCTTCCTTAGCCTCAACAACCTGGTACTAGCATCCTCCTTCAAATATGGTTTATCCTCGTGGGACTAACCCATGCATCATGCATGTTCTCATGGGACAAGTATCGTACAACATGTGACAGTGCCTTACAGGACACTAGTAGACTGACCCACGGGGGTCATCCAAACTAGGGTTTATCAGAAAACCCTTTCTCTCCTCTACAATCCTTAGACTTCTGCACTCCTTACTATTTTGTTGCCTTAGACTAGCTACCTCAAATTCTCCAAATAGATCAAGTGTGCTCACATTAAATATATTCAATAAATTTGTGTGTGTAAGAATGAGAGGCTTCTTATAGTGTATTTATACTTTCATGTGACTTATTTTCTTAACTTAAGGGTCGACCTGTACTTTCTTGTTATAACCTATTTACCTTTTAAGTAATGACTTGTAGCATCTTGTTATAACCATTTAGGGGCTTCTTACCCATTCTTCAGGGATTCCAACTTCATGACCTCATAACTCCTCAGCTGTGATGAACTACATGACATACCACCTACCATTGGAAACAGTATGACAATGATTATACATATGTGAGTGTGTGTTACTTGCATTTACATTGTCCTTCATTTCCTTATTCCTTAAACAAATTTGGGCTTCATGACCACGCCTTTGGGGCTTCTTGTATACTTCTTCAAAGTGTCTTCCCATGAGGGACATTCTTAGAGCTACGTCATAAGGGGACGAGCTACGTCATAAGGGGACCACTTTGGAGAATTATCCAAATAAATCCATCACATATGTTGACATCAATGAAAACCACTTATGTTGACATCAACGACAACCGACTATCCAACAATATCCCCTTTTGGCATTTATGGAAACACTCATACTCCACCTATGACCAATTCTCCTGATCTTTCTCTCCTCATGTTTCTATCCCCCTTTGATATCAATGGAAAATGGTATCTCCCTTTGGGGATGATATCCCTCTGATATTTCTATTTCTTCTCCTTTGACATCATAGTAAAAAGGGTAACTCCCCATGTCGATATGTCTCCCCCTATCTTCATGCTACTAATATGGTCTCTCTCTCTAACAATTTCTCTCTCCCCTTGACTTCTCTGCAAGATGTAGTGTATATCAATGTGGGGATTCTTGCACTTTCTTTCTTTCTTCTTATTTGATGCTTCTTGTCCATTGGTGATTCCTCTTCTCATTCACTGACATATGTAAAAAGAATTAAAAAATTACTTGTCTTCAAGTTTTCATGGCTTGTCAATTTCACATTAATAACCATACTTTCCTCTAATGATATTGTTCCTGCTGATGGTTTCTCTTCCCTTGTCTTGTTGTTCCTTTCACTACTTTCCTTCATGTGACTAATTGATTCCATCTGTCAATATGCTTCCATCTACTGTTATGCATATTCTCTGAGTCATGTCTTCTATAATCTCTACTAGACCTTCCCAATATATCATGAAATCATCTATGTCCATATGTCATAGAAATTGTCCATGACTCTGCTACTCAACTACATATAATGTTGACCCATCTATAGCAGTTGATCACAACATATTCCTTGTTGCTCAAGTTGTCTATTCAATTTGCAAATCAGACTCTACATGTCTGCAACAAGTTGTACTGAATATATCCATGCCCGAATACATACGTGGAATCCTTTAATCACGAATTTCTTCCTAAAAGGTGTACCACTGATATTCTTTGTAGCTGTCAGCTAATACCTGCAAGTTTCTCCTAAAAAAATCAAACTATCACAATACATTATGCACTTCTTCCATTAAACCATTATGAAATTTCCTTTCCAAAATTTGCAAACACTTCAGACTACTCGAAAGATAGTTCTCTGATCTGTAGAGTTATTTCTTAGACTCCCCCTCTTTAATATTCATATTTAATGGGAGTCTCCAATCTAGATGGATCAAAAAGGTGGAGGAATTTGCCTTAATGCAGAGTAATTGTCCTCTTCATAATATTCCTGAATTTTGACATCTTTCTCTTTTCCTATAGATTCATTATGATTTTGCACTGCTACAAATCTTGTGAGTACGATATCTGGAACCTGTTTTTCACTCACCTGTTCTTCTTATTTTTCATTTCTTCTCCAAACCTTCCTATATATGACATCTTCCTTTTTTCCTATAGATTTGTCTTTATCTTGTACCATTGCAAATCCTGAGAGTATGACTTCTCAGTGTTGTTCATTTACTTGTTCTTGTTTTCTTCTCCAAATCTTCTTATATATGATATCAGTGTTCTCTTTCATAGAAGTATCTCTCATCCTTCTACAATCATGAGCTATGTGTCCATAGTTATGGCATTTTTAACATTCAATATTGTATGGAGTCACATATGCATTTCTTTCCTAAGTTATGCAATCTACAACTTTATGTCCAAAGTTATTACAAGTAAAACAATGACCATAAAAGAAACTTCGATACCTATGAATGAATGATCTTCTTTGTGTTGTAGTCCTTATGAATTCATGCCTTGTTTGATCGTGATCTTCTCTTCTATTATTTCCTTCATAATGTTTGAATCTTCTTTGATACCTGAAAGTGGAGGGTCTTCTTTGGTATCCGTCTATTCTGTAATCTTCTTCTTGAGTTTTCTTCATTTCTATAATATTATTCTTTGAGGGATCATAGTCTTCCTTCTTGGTAGGAACCTTGATGACTTCTTCATAACTCTTATCCTTCTCTTCATTCTTCCTTTCTAGCAACCTGTAACACTTCTCTTCAACTTTCTTTACTGATGGCGTGGATCTTTCTCTCTCTTTAGTGTTTTTGTTGAGCTTGACAATTTTAACTCTTAATGTGACAATTTGTTCTTCAAGCTTCTCACAATCTTCTTCTTTCTTCATTATTTCGATCTCCATAACTTCTTCATTTCTCTTTGCTTCTTCAAATTAGGTCTTCAAAGAGACAATTTATTCTTCAAGTATTCTTTCTTGTTGACTAAATTATTCTTCAAGCTTATTTAAGTTCTCATATCTTTCCTTGAGATGGCTAGTCAAAATCTCTTCTATCTTCTCTACTTCCTTTCTTTGTGCTACTATTTCGACTTCTAATTTTATTTTTTCTTCCGACTGAATTTTGCATGCTTATTCAATCCTTTTGGATTCTTCTATTTCGACTTTCAGGTTTGTAATAATCTACTGGACTTCTTCAAATTTGGGATTTTGAGACCCGTTATTTAGCTTGATCAATTCTTCCTTGATTGACTTGTTCTTCTTTCTTTCATTCATCAAATCATCTAAAGTGTTGATTAATTATGCTTCAATATTTACTATGTCTTCTTCACAATCTTCTTCTTCTGAATCTATCTGACATGAAGAGCATATTTATTCTCATTCTTCTTCAACATCTTCTTTATTTTTATTATCATGCCCTGGCTCTGCTATAGAATGGGATTCATTAAAGAATATATCCTATATCTCATCCCAAAGTTCTTTGGTTGATGAGAATTGTCCCACTTTGTCTTTAACTGAATCATATAATCCTTCCCAAATGAAATCCATTTCCATTTTGTTGTTTCTCTTTGGTTCCTTCTTGACTGCATTCTTCAGTTTCTTTGAATTGGTGTATCCTATAACAAATGATTTCCAAACATCAAACCCATGTGCTTGTAAAAATGGTTTCATCTTGTTTCTCCATATCTCATAGCTCAGACCATTATGACCATCAAACCAAGGTATTTTATTATCTCTATATCCATTATCCATGATATCCATGATCTACCTTCCAGTGGTAGACTAATTTATTGAAGGACCCATTCTAATACCAATTGTTGGAATACTGAGAAGGGCGAGGGGGGGGTGAATCAATATGAACACTTTTTACCAGTTTCAACTACATTATATAAAACTTCAAATTTATCAACAATTTTCAATAGTTTATGACTTATGAATTCATTATATCATTGCATTATAAAGAGTATCATTCATCAGTGCATAATAAACAACCACAAATACACAATACACTAGAATTTACGTGGAAACCCAAACAGGAGAAAGCCACAAAATATTTTCTTATATATATCGAGAATACATTCATAGGAAGCACCAACTTCCAAATTCTCCAACACCAATTGGAAGGAGGCACCAAAACCCTGATTTACATGCACCAACTTGAAGGAGGATACAACTCCCTGAATTCTCTAGCTGCAACTGGAAGAAGGTTACGACCCCATGATTTACAGGCACCAACCTGAAGGAAGATTTAACTCCCTATGTTCTCCAACACCAACTGGAAGGAGGCTAACACCCCCTGATTTACAAGAACCAACCTGAAGGAAACTACTTTTCCTTGAATTTTCTGACACCAACCATAAGGAGGCTACAAGCCCCTTTCCTTGTCGCATCCTTTCGCCCTAAAATATAAGTGTAGACTCAAACTTTCACTACCATTGATCAACCTGTAACTTCCATTATTATTGATACATCAATGAACCTATCACTGTCACATCAACCTATGACTACCACTGTCACATCAACTTGTAGCTGATAATCAACCAATCATCCAACCTGTCACTGTCACATCAACCTGTGACTACCATTTTCAAATCAACCTGTAACTAATGATCAATCAATCATCCAACATGTCATTGCCTGTGTCACTGATATACCATCATCAACCAACTGTAACCAGATCCTCTCACATGGATACCAAAACCATCACCAAACCATGTACATCAACCATGTACATAAACCATCAATTATGTATATCACCCATATACATGTACCATACCATATACATCATCCATGTACCAAAACCTATACCATACCATGTGCATCAACCATGTACCATAACCTGTACTACCATGCATCAACCATGTACCATACCAAGTACATAAACCATGTACAATATCACATACATCAACCATGTATCAAACCTGCACCATCTCATGCATCAAACATATCAACCATGTCACTCATGATATGTCTCAATCGTGCCATACACCATGTACCATAAGATATCATCAATGAAGTGCCTCAAGTGCAACCAAGATAGCCAAGATACCAAGATACCAATATAGCCAAGATATTCTTCTAATCAATGTACCATAACATCACTAAGTTGTACCTAAACATGTACCAACATCACCAAGACATGTCTCAAGCATGTTTCACAACATCTAATGCATTTACCTCAACCATGTTCCATAACCTCATTAAGAAGTTCCTCAAGCATGTATCAATATCACCAAGAAATGCACGACATACATGTACCAAGAATATTCCTCACACCATGCACCAAATATGTGCCTCAATCATATACCAATGCCTCAACAATATACCAAAGGAATGACCATAACATCATCAACATGTAACCAAGATGTACCTCAAACCATGTGCCAACATTCATAAAACATGTACCAAGAGATACTATCAAACATGCTCCATATCACTCATGATATTCCTCAATCATATACCATACAAAAAACCATATGCCAAGTATCCAACATGTTCCTCAAGGAATATACCAAAACTCACATAAACATGCCTCAAGCATGTGCCAACCCTCCAGGATGCAAGCCTTAAAACACATAGAATAACATACCTTTAGACATGTATCTAACTTGATACATGAGATTTTAGACCTGTAGCTCTTCCTTAGCCTCAACAACTTGGTACTAGAATCCTCCTTCAAATATAGTTTAGCGTTGTGGGACTAAGCCTTGCATCACACAGGGCCTTGCGGGACAACTGTCATACAACATGCGAGGGTGCCTCGTGAGACAGTAGTAGCTTGACCCGTGAGGGTTAGCGAAACTAGGGTTTATAAAAAAACCCTCACTCTCCTTTGTAATCTTGATACTACTACACTCCTTACTCTTTCATTGCCTCATACTAACTACATCAGATTATCCAAATAGATCAAGTGTTCTCACATGAAATATATTCAATAAAGTTGTGTGTGTAAGAATGAGAGGCTTCTTGTTGTGTATTTATACTTTTCCAAGTGACTTATTTCTTGAACTTAAGGGTTGACCTATGATTTCTTGTTATAACCTCTTTACCCTTTAATTAATGACTTGTAGCATCTTTTTATAACCATTTAGGGGCTTCTTACCCATTCTTCGGGGCTTCGAACTTCATGACCTCATAAATCCTCAACCGTGAGGAACAACATGATGTACCACCTATCGTTGGAAATAGTATGACGAGGACTACCCATGTATGAGTGTGTTAGCGACATTTACACTATCCTTCATGTCCTCATTCCTCAAACAACTTCGGGATTCATGACCACAACTTTGGGGCTTCTTGTAAAATTATTCAAAGTGTATTCCCATGAGGGCCATACTTATATCTATGCCATAAGGGGACCACTTTGGATACTTCTCCAAATACACCCATCACATATGTTTAAATCAATGAAAATGATTTCTGTTGAGATCAATGACAACCAACTATCCAACAAATCCCCCCACGTAGATTCCCATCATCATCTAGCCCAAAAGTATGCAGTGCTAAAAACTCTTATTACTAGGGCCATCACAACTCTACTCTTCAAGTTCTAGAGAAAAAAAAATCCCACCTAACTAAAGTCATAATGTCCAACATATACTCTCTCTCTTAGATCAACAAAGCCTTTCACTCAACGCGTAATCTCGAATAAAAAATTTCTTCCTCTTTACCACCCCTAACCCTCATCTCTATGCTTTATCCAAGGCACCACTAATATTGTTTCCAAATTGATAGCTAAGAAGAATATCAAAACCCTTTTCAAACATTACAAAATCCTCAATCAATTATTCATAGCCACCAAGGACAAAATTGAATCGATGTTTGGCCTAGGAGTTTATCAAATTACTTGCTCCTATGGGAAATCCTACATAGGTCAAACTAGAAGGTCCTTTAAATATCATCTCAAAGAACATATAGCTAACACTATCCACAATCATATCGCCAAGTCAGTTGTTGTTGAACATTCTTTTAAATCCAAGCACCTTATTTGTTTTGACCAAACCAAAATTTTAGCCTCATCCCCTCATTACTCTTCTCGTATTATTCATGAAGCATTAGAAATTGAGACTCATCCTAGTAATTTTAATTGGGAAGATAGCTACAAACTTATCCAATCTTGGAATCCCAATCTTTCCCTTTTTCTTTTTTTTGGTCCTTGTCCCTATTCTAGAAAAAAAATTGAGGCCAAAATTGTTTATTACCTTAATCGACCCCTTTCCTTTTAATAGCCTAATCTATCTAATTTCATTAAATTCCTATTTTTAATTTCTCCATTCAACGAGGCATTCTACCTCTCTTATTTTAAACCTTATTTTAATATAATATGTAAGCCCTAACTTGTTCCCCTATCCAATTAATTTTCCTCTAATTCCCCTTTTTTACCTCTACGATCACATTCTTTTCTAATAATTTAATTTTTCATTAATTTATTATTGCAATATTTTAGTAATTTAATAATTTATAATTGCAATATTTTAATGATTTAATATTTATAGTTTAATATTGCAATAATTCAATATTTAATTTTCTCCCCCCTTTTCCTCTTTCTCCTTAACTTTCACCTATTATATCATGTTTGGACCTAACGACCTAATATCCTTATTCATTAATTTATCAATATTTTCGTTTTCATTTTCCCCCTCAACAACCATCTCCTTTGCCTTTAAATACTTTGCCTAAACACTCTTTTCTAACATATTCAAGTTTCAATTATCCTTGATGATGGGTGGAGTTTCCACTCAAAACGTTGGATGCTTCAAAACAACTTATGACACAATGTTTTCCAGAAATCCCAAGCTCATACATTAACCATGGGTTTTTACTTTTTATAACAAGAAAACATATACATAAGTGTGTTCCTCATCTCTCTTTTCTCATCATTTCTTCGCTACCAATGAGCATCCATGGCCTTGAAGAAGTTTCCTCGGTACTTACAAGCATATCCCCACTGCTAGAAAGCATCCATAGCCCCGACAAGTTTACTTGTACTTCCCACACTATTAATAGTTCTTTCAACTTCCTTTTTATTTCAAAATATGCTCACCCTTTTAGATTTCATATATAGATATGCATAAGCATATAAGGTGTGAAGGAAGTGGGGTGATATGAGATTTTCTTTGATTTGCTGAGCAGATGCTACACATTTAAGTTGAACCCACAGGTCTTTCCAAAAACCAACATAGTATTGTCTAGCTTATTAATATGCAGTGGATGGAGCACAAAGAAAAGAGTAGATAGATACTTTCCTATACTTATGGATTATCATGGTATGATCAGTAAGAACATGTGTTCCACCACAACTATCATTCCATATCCACAATTAAGAACTTCATGAATTTTCATTTAGATAGATCAGACCATGCATCACATGACTTGTAAAAAAAATCTTCAATATATTACCATAATTGGACCTACCCCTCACTCAACTTAAAGAATAATCTTTAGAGAAGACTAAGAAGTCAGATCAAATCATGGAACATACCAACATTTGAATTAAAAGATGAAAGAAATATGTACCAACAAAAAGAAAATGCTAAAACTACAACCAATTCATGAGAAATAGAATATCACTAAACCAAAAGAAACCTAAAACTAAAAAATGTGAGTCATCAAATGAAGAATCGAACAAACTTAAGCTGATAATCTCAACAACATGGGACATGTAATGAACATAATCAGTGAAATCATTTTTAGTGAATACTAGGAAAGTAAACCAAGGGAAATTAATTACGCAAGAAAGGTTAACCATTCGAAATAAAGATCAATAGAAAGATTCCCAGTGTAAAGATATGAAAGGAAAAACAAGAAATATTACAAGAATTGATAATCCAGTGGAGGAAAAAAATTCGCAACATAATCCTCTGATCCAACTGTTACATATAATTTCTCTTTCATTTAGTGAAACAAACAAACAAACAAACAAACAAACAAAATCTTCCGGGAACCTAGTAAAAGGGTTATTGGGGGTGTTCAATCAAAACAAATTCTAAATTCATTCACGTGATCATTCCACAAACCCTAAATCCCTCAATATTTCTTGTCATGAGCAATTCCTTCACACATTTGAAAATGCCGAACTTTTCAACAACAAAAATTACATATGATATCTCTCACCAAAGTATCAATTTCTCTTTCCCATAAGAGATAATTATTAATCCAAGAGATTCAAATGATTCAATTTGATGAGGCAAAGAGGGGATATTACAGTTATGGAGGTCATTAAAAATAATCATGATGGAATTAAAAGGACTCCAAATATCAATTCTTTCACATAATGTATTTAATATTAGATCAAAAACCAAAATGGGAATACATGAATGATACTAGATTTAAGATCCACTATTGAGTTGGTGAAATTTGGGTTGATAAATTCTAAAAATGTTGCAAAGGAATCTGAGCAGCCAATTGTAGATTAACACTTTCCTAAGTTGCTTTCAAATAGAGAGAAAAACTCCTAAATTGCTAGTTGTACAAGCCATTTTCTAACCTGCATAACAAAAAGAGAATCTTATGTTCATTATGGGAAAAAACTCTTCTTGTAAATGATTAACTTATTAAAATGAAATTAGACTAAAAAGAAAAATAAGGGCGGATATTAAAAATAATCATAAGCAAATCATGCTAAGCTAATATAAAATTAAACTATATTGGCTATCATAAAACTTATGTAAAATCATAATGCGAGTGTAGTCATTCAAGTATCCAACTTCCATTCATTTAGCCAGATCTCACACCCTTCTTCTTGAGAAATAAACATTATTTTCTTTCCCACAATATTCCCTTCAACATGAATATCAATGTTGTTGATAGTTGTAAGATTTAAATCCCTGGACACATCATCTTGTTCCTAAAATTAGAATCTATCAAATTAAAAAACTTTAATTCCATCCATATTCTAATGATATCTCTCCAACAACAAACCTTTGTCATGATTAAAAGATAAATAAAAATATGATTCAAAAATCACCAACATTGCACACCAAGGAATTTATTTCCTCTTGTCATTAATGATAATAATGTGAGAAATACATATGATTATCTTCAACCTTGCGAGAGACAAGAGGAAATCACTATGTATATGGAAGCAATTAAGACACTTTTATAAGGTACAAATAATCTCAGATAACAACCTAGATTGATTGAGCCCCCCCCCCCAATTATAAATTAAAGATATAATTAGAAACCATAGTTGAATTGAATGACCAAAGCTTGATTTCTACTGAGTTGATGTTTGTCATGATGGGTAAATCCATGAGACTTATATCCTAAAGTTTCCAAGAGTGTTCCAAGAAGACAAATTATTAGTTTCACTTCCTTGAGCTTACCTATCACATAGAATATTGAGAAAATGAAATGTCTATGAATGTGCAACCTATCTTTCTACTGGATAGGTTTTCCATCCAAAAGAACTTAAACATATAATCTGAAAAACAAAAGAAACAAGATCATGAGCAAGACATATCAAATAAAAATGACTCATACATGCTTATGCTTCCAAGTTATGAGTAAACTTGATCTCTTTTTGGTGTTATTAGTTTAGATTAAGGGAATGTTGAAGAGTATAAGGCCCAATAGATTGATGAGTTACAGCCCACAAGAATTCAAATTACCATGGCTAAAGTTGACACAAATGTTGAGAGCTTGGGATATACAATTTTAGAAATTGCATTAACATTTTCCAGCAAGGTATTTACAACCTCTTATCATTCGAATGATTCCAACATTTATATACGACGAGATAAGAGGACAACCCTAATTCATGATAAAAATCATATTAATCAATAATGTAACCATAATGAATGACTCAAAATCAACAATTCAGAAGGATGGAAAGATGCTTTTCAAGAAAAGATCAGTTCTGATATCCTCATTGATTGGTAGGACTAGGATTGAGTCTTTAGTCAACCCTTGAATTCGGGAATAAAATTATTGATTCCCAAGAAATTTCAGAAAGAGATCTCAACAAAAATATTTACAGAATGATGTTGTCCACAATGTCAAAACATGTTTCCAGAGAGTTTGAAAAATATCTCTCTCTACTTCATGTAAGAAGAAATTCGAATCAAGCAAGCTACAATACTAAAGGAAAAAACATCCTTAAAATACAGACTCAATAGAGCATAAGATATGTGTATCCAAAAGCCAAAAATTAAGATTAAGGGCATTGAAAGAAAAAAACTCAAAAATAAAAATCAGTTGAACTCACTATGCTAAGTCTATACTACAAATCATGTTGGCTGAAAGTAACCAAAGGAAAAACTCACTAGGTAAGCATCCACCCACATAACTCCAAGAATAACAATCCAAAGGAATTAAAGGGAATTGGAGTGGGTTTAATTTCGTATGGATATAAATTTAACACTCCAACTTCCATTTATTGTGCATGGGACAATAAGATAAAAAATCAAAAGAAACTCAATCAAGACAAATATTTCAATTAGAATCATGTTAATATGAAGATTGAACAACTTCGAGTGCTCCTTTTCACCATAAAAGGAACTACATAGCATTCTTTATTTAAAAAATTATGCTTGTAAGATGAAAAAATCCTTGTAAAAATATTTGACATGGTGAACATGAATAGGATTAGTGATATGAAAATTACTCCAACACATATAAAGTTTTGAGAATGAAACAAAACAAATTTATTTTTTTATATCAAAAACAAATTTTTACTCAAAAATCCATTCAAGGGAAAAAATTAGCATGCAATCCTTCCATTTCTTTCCATCTTCACTGAGAAATCCATTTACTGTTCAACTAACAGTAAAAAAAAAAAAAGAAGGAAAAAATAAAACTAATTAAAAACTAGAAACCAAAACTAAACTATGCGAAGAAAATACACTAGGCTATTCTATCCTACTCTTATCCTACAATACACTGCCTGGAGATGAACTATGTGAATTCATAATGCCAATGTATCCATCCATGTAATTCCAATCCTGTAAACATATGTTCATCACAAAAAATTAGTATCAGAACTTGGAATAAAAATAGACTAAAAGTAGGAAAAATTAAAACATGAAAAAGTCTATCCACGATATAAAATATGTCACAATGATAATTCATGGGAAATTTAGCTGAGTAAGACCCCTCCAACCATGCTTCAATTTTGTCATAAAATATGGCATGACTATCAGAGAGTTGATAGAGGGAGTTTATAGGAAAGTAGCATACCAATTGAGAACCATGTATAGAATTTGCATGAAGTGTACTTGGTGAGAGAATGTTTGTGCTAATATACTTGTTAATTCCTGAAGACAAGCCAAAAGAATGAGGGCCTGACATAACTATCAGTCCTTATTGAAGTGACTTGTTGTCTTAGCAAGCCTCCCTGGGCTTATACTTCAAGCAACCATAAACATGAGATAAATTAGTGAGATGAAATGATATACATGAACTAGCACCCACCATGGTATAAGGCATATCTTTAAGACAATGGTGGAAGTCGCTAACGTCAACAATTTCAACTAAAGGTATACTTGAACTAGAAGACCCCCTATTAATCAAAATTGAAGATGAAAAAAAATAAGACATGGTCTGATATACATCCACTACATCATTTCCTTCATCCCATGAAAAAGGTTGACAAGGCATAAAATTACTAAGTTCATGGGAAGAGGCCTTATCCTCTCTCTCTTTTATATGCACATTATCACCATCAAGTACTTCAAAAGGGGTTGGCTCTATAGATTTTATTTGAATAGTATAATGGGTGGCTTCCTGCAATATCAAACCATTAAAGAGATCATGATACAAATAAATAACAAGTAGAAGAATTAAGAGAATGAAAATCCTCTCTTGAAAAAGAAACATTTCCAAAAGTTTCTTCTTTGAATGGTATTTCCTCTTCCTTAAGCACATTGGTGACTGATTGTGAATCAGTAGGATCCACACTAGGAATGGTTTCACAATCAACACCTTATTCCTCAACATTGTTTTCGTCTTCCAAGCAAAAAGTGGATTTTTGTTCTAAAAGTGTTATGCCTTATATGTTTATTTCTTCTTCTTGAGTGAAATGATCAATATTGTTTTTTTTCTCCCACAAAATATGTGAATATAAAATATCTTTCAAAACATGCTCATGGTTAGAAAAGAGGATCAAATCACAATAATTTTCAGAACAAGAAGGTTCAATAAATAATCCAAAAACAATAGGAAAACATTCATGATCTATCTTGGTTAAACTAGGAGATGTTATAACAACATAACAACTCAGATCAACAGAAATTAATTCCATTTTATCCATTGGTGAGGAAGGTATCATGTTATGAGTGTCCAGATTTTCTTCATTAATAGATTGATCAACATTCATGTCTTGCTCCATATCTTCCTCCTCCATTTCCCATGATGGAAAATATGAGTTATGATAACGAGAACCTGACATAACCATTGGTTTGACCTAAAGTATCCCATTTTATCAGAAATACCCTCATCTTGTTCAAGTACAAAAAAATATGAATTTGAATATTCTACATAGGAGATTTCTTTTTCATCACAAGGAAGGAAGGGGGGAATGGAATGGTGGGAGGATACATATGTTTCTTGCAAAAAAACATATTCACTTTGATATATATCCCCTATACTAAAGAAATATCCAATTATATGATGTTCAACCAAGTCATTAGTATTTTTAGAATGTGCATGTGAATCCAAATCAACATGAAAAGGAGCATTAAGGCATGATTCAGATTCTTCCTCCTCCGGTAGCTCTGTTTCATCAGTAAGAGAAATTAAATGGGGAATCAAATAGCTGACAGAGGGCCTATCATCCAAAGGAAACCTATAGAACAGATGCATAAATATAATAACAAATTCTTTAAGAGATTCATTTTTTTTCTTCCTAAGTTTTGATCTTTCTGCACACAACTCATCATAATTATAATTCTTAAAATCATACAAAAATTCACGCACAAACTGCTCCCATGTGTGAATAGAGGCAACTAGAAAAGTTTCACACCAACTCTTGACATGGTCTACGAAAGTGACAGTGAACAACCTACAAATGACACCTTCATGAGATATATTTTGAGAAAAAAAAAATCCAAAACTAAAAAATGTGTTTAGATGTAGATGTTTCACCCCTCCCATCAAGTTTAATTAGAGATGAGAGATGAAAAATATTTCTAGGAGTTTTAAGAGGTACATAACTAGAAATAGATCTCCATAAATGGATATGGGGAGGAGCCATTAATAAATAAAAATAATTAATAAGAATGAATCCACAGGTTCAAATTTTCATATGTCTCTCCTTATAGTGTCATTTCTATTGATGGGTCCAAATGGTCTATCAAGTAGGTAAAGGAAAATGCCCGATGGTGAGTACCAATTTGATCCGAATTGGATCCTTGCCTAAATTATTTTGTAAAATTGTAATAAACTTGTAATTATTTTTTTTCATTTCATTTTGTCTTTTTTGGCAAAGTTGGAAGTGGAAACAAACCATGTGATGGTTGGCCTTCTGAAGGCATCACACTAAAATAATGAAGGTTGTAGAGAAGAGGGAAATGGAGGGAGACAAGAAGAACTTGGGAAGTTTGCAAAAATCAGAGATCGAAGAGTGTAGCCTACTTGAATATCGATGGACGAAGGAATCAAGGAGCCTGCCCACGATGAGCAAAGACGTTTCTAAGCCATGGAAATATGCATTTCTTTTCGTGAGTAACAATGCATGAGTCTTTTGGGCATGCATAGCCCACCCATTGTAATGAATTTCCCAAGCAAATAAATCTTTGTTGTTTATATTATGTGGGTGCAATATTCTCTGTGAGGTATATTGTGGTTCTGGTTTGAGTTTTATTTCTTGAAATTTATGTTAGATGGTTAATATATGCAAGCTTCATTAGTTCAATCCTCTCTAAGTCGCAATTTTTTTAATTGTTGACTGAGGATAGACTCACCCACGAATTGTACTCCCTCCTCTAGATGTTTTATTTTATTGTTGGGTGAATTTCCTTTTGTCTGGATAAATTTATACCCATTTGGGATTTTTTCTTAGTGTTGGGGATCCCAACAGAGAAGCTAGTCAGATTTAATCATTGTTGGGTCATTCTTCTTTAGTTGACCATCTTCCCTTTTCCCTAGGTCATTTTTCCTTGATGTTGAGTGTCTAAACTCGCCCCAGGTCATTTTTCTCTAATGTTGGGTGTCTAAATTCACCCCAAGTCATTTTTCTCTGATGTTGTATGTCTAAATTCGCCCATAATCATTTTTATCTCATGTCGAGTGCTTAAAATCGCACTGGGAATTTTTCTACATTGTTGAGCTACTTAATTAGTTCAAGGAACATTTTCTTCATTGTTGGTATTGGACATAGTTTGGGAACTAAGTTGGTATTTGTATAACAACCAAAAATAATGCAAATCAATCAACAAACAACCCAAGAAAAAAGAAAAAAATATAAATTCCATAAAGAATCTATGTTGATGAAATGGTAAGGCCATAGGCCCCTATGTTTATGTATCAGATGGTATCAGAGCAGGTTCGTTAGTGACCTTGAAGCAAATGCCATGGGAAAATCCTTGAATAGGGAGAAGCTATAAGAGTTGAGATACTTCAACAGAAATATCCAAAAAGAAATTTGGTATTGGAGGCAGAGAGTAGATGAGTTGGAGAAAGAGATTTTCAAGCACCAAGACTCCTTCACCACCATGAGGGAATAATTAGACAAGATAATATTGTAGCTCTTGCATTTGGGGGAAAAATTCATTGAGATATATAATTGGTAGGAGGAGAGGTTCATTGAGGTCACTGCTCACCTATACTAGGACTTGGCAGCAAAGGAAGAGGCCTTGAAGAATATAGAAGTAGTTGTCCAAGATACCAAGAAATCCATTTCCATTTCCATTGTCTAAGCTAATACCATGATGAAGGAAACTATGTTAAGCTCACCTCCTAAGAACCTTTCTCAAGAAACCTTTCGTGAATTTGAGAATCAAACTAGAGGCATTGGTTCCAATCTCATGAAGAAAAGGGGATATGGTGTCCAAGGGATAGGAAAGGAAGGCCAAGGGATTGTGATTCCTATTGTAGCTCAGTAGAGGTCCAAGCATGAAGGCCTAGGATTCAATAGACGATAAGCCAACACAAATGCAACTCAAACCACTTTCGTCAAGGCAAGAGGAACCAAAAAATAGGCCATGTGTAGCAAGCCACTTGAATATGCTTATAAAATCTTGGAAGAGGGAAACAAAGAGATGATTCTTCCATCCATATTTTCTCCAAATCTAGGGGGACCGATAAATCAAGATAGCAAGCATCATCACAAACCAAAGAGGTATGGCATAGTTTTTTTTCTATTGCAAGAAAAAGGGGTCATAAGGTCAACAATTTTTGGAAGTTGAGAAGGACAAGTAGCCCATGCGGGAACTATTGTCAGTATTGCAAATTAATTGGACATTGGAAGGCCAAATGTTGGAGGATTCAAATAAAACTCCATCCCAAGAACTGAAAAACAAAGAAGAAAGCTTGGAGAGTCAAGGGGAATGAGGAGCTTCTAGAACTTGTATCCCAAGGAGCAGTGGTTGTCAAACGATCTATTGCAACAACAAATGTCATCTAAAACCATGAGAAGGAAAACAAGGTTATGCCAAAGGTAACACTTACTCAACTCTTATCTTCCATCTTACAGTGGAGATATCCTTTCTTTGATATTTGTTGAGGTTTGCTTGATGATAGGAGAAGAATAAAATTGAAGGATTTGAAGATTTTGGGGACCAAAATCTTGCAAATGGGGAGGTGTGATCCAAATTGGATCCTTACCTAAATTCATTTGTAAAATTGTAATAAACTTATAATTATTTTTTTTTCATTTCATTTTTCCTTTTTTGGAAAAATTGGAAGTGGAAATGAACCATGTGATGGGTGGCCTTCCAAAGGCAGCACATTAAAATAATGAAGGTTGTAGAGAAGAGGGAAATGGATGGAGACAAGGAGAACTTGGAAAATTTGTAGAGATAAGAGCTCAAAGAGTGTATATTTCTTGAATATTTATGGAGGAAGGAGTCAAGGAGCCTATCCACGATAAGTAAAGGCATCTTCGAGCCATGGAAATTTGAATTTCTTTTCATGAGTAATAATGCATGAGTTTTATGGGAATGCATAGCTCACCTATTTGAATGAATTTCCCGAGAAAATAAATCTTTGTTGTTTATACTGTTTGGGTGTAATCTTCTTTATGAAGTATATTCTAGTTCTGATTTGAGTTTTATTGCTAGGAATTTTTGTTTTGGTTAATAGATGCAAGCTTCATTAGTTCAATCATCTCTAAGCATCATTTTGTTTCTTGTTGAATGAGGTTCTGTTGGATCATGTTGTCATTGATGCCAATGTTTTGATTGATTGATGTCAAGTGATTGATTGATGTCAAAGGATTGATTGATTGATGATTGATGTAATATAATATGTATTTTCCTTGATGAGAATGCATAGGTTAATGTTATTAATTTTATGATAAATATAAGCTAAATTTAGGGTTAGTCACAAGAATGCATAGATGAAGATGGATCAATGAGTTGTCATTGATATGATGAAGATGGATCAATGAGTTGTCATTGATACATGATGAAGATGGATCGATGTGGTTTCATTGGTATCTGATGCATTGTTGGAAAAATGTATAGATGAATCATTATTGTCTTATCATGATTGATAAGGTGCACAAATGGATGAACTCCAAAGTAGTCCCCTTATGGTGAAATCCCTCATGAGGAGACGCTTTGCAGATTGAGTTATCCTAGAAGAATGGTTGGAGGACCCATGCTCTAATTATTGTCTTTTCATGATTGATAAGGTGCACAAATGGATGAACTCCAAAGTGGTCCCCTTAAGGTGAAAACCCTCACAGGAAGACACTTTGCGGATTGAGTTATCCTAGAAGAATGGTTGGAGGACCCATGCTTGTATGTGGAATAACGAGATGAAGATTAAGGAAATTGTTGGTGAAACTATCCTAGATGTATAGTTCTTGTCATGCCATTTCCGGTGGTATGTAATGTTAATGTTTAAGCCATTATTATAGTTCTTTGAATTTCATTAGATAACAATAGCATAATACAAGATCACTAACAAATACACAATCACAAGAGACACAACATTTATCCTGGGAAACCATCTAGGGGAAGAAAACCCAACAAAACTTCCTTATTATAGATAGCCAATACAATGCCAAGAGATCTCTTAAACTAATTTAGAAGATCCTCTCCTAGATATGCGCCACTCTCTCTCCTTCTTTATTAACTGCAATTCTAAAACTTGTCTCACAAATGAGCAAGTGAGTTGTGTTTCTAAGTGAGGCACTAGCCTCCTTATTTATACAAGACTGGCACATGTGAAGTGTCTCTTCATTGGTAGGGCCGACTTCTCCAACTAGGTGGTTATAACCACCTTTATTATGTTTCAGGGCCTCTTTGATATATTCTGGAGCAAACTTCTTCTTTTGCCTTTTACAATTACAACATGACCAATCCGCAAAAGGGGATTTGGTCCTTTTAAAGTAGCCGACATGATCAATCCACAATGGGGATTGATCTAATGAATAATATATCAAATAATAATAAGAATACACTTTGCAGTTACATTATTTCAACACTCCCCCTTAA
>ML789569.1:461932-475766 GCA_009831015.1 Picea engelmannii
TAATTTTTTTACCATAGGTACTTTGATATGTCTCCTAAGTAGCCTACAAATTTCACTATCTTAAGCATTCCCCAAAAAAGTTATAGCGAAAATATCAAGATGACTTTCTTGAAGCAGGAAAACCCTAGGATCAATGCTCTGATACCAAATTTTATGATCCAAAACCTTAAAAATGATAAAAAGTCAATGAATATAGTCCATTTCGAGGGGGAAACCTCCTTTTACAATATATCCAATTTGGAAGACACGATAATATGAGATAAGATAATCATGAGATTTGGTCTCCTTGGTATATATATAGGAGACAAAGGGTATAATTATAATGAAAGGGTACAATGAAGGGTTCTAGCCTACATACAAATATAACACTAGAAATGTAATAATTCAATATCTAGGTAGATCCTTACTTATGGAGGACATGTCCATAGCTACAAATCAGATGGAGCATTTAATGTTTTCTTGCACCAATTATTCGAGACGAAGCATAAAGCCTCCGACCTATGAATCTCAAGTGCCACTACAGGAAGCAGGCACTCTAACTAGCTAGCAAACAAAGCGCTCAGTCTTCTTTCTATGGACATTAGGTTTAGGGTTTCCAACGATCATTTTCTCCCTCCGATAGTTAAGTAGAAATGAGCTCTCCTTTTAGTGGTTACTAAATGAGATATGTTTGTATTCCACCTTCTTCACTTCCAAGTTACCACCAACCAACTCACACGAAAATGAAAATAGTCACACAACTCCAAACGTAGTGAATTAGGGTTTCTGATTACAGTTTTGGTGGAGAGCATAGGAGAGCATTCATTTTATGGTCTCCATATCACCATAAACCAATATCATTGCTAATGTGTCAATCTAAGTTGTTGACAGATGAGATAAGATATAAAAAAACACACAACAACCACTCCCATTACAATGGGATGGCTTATCGATTTTGGTCCATAACAAGTGTGATTCCATGATGGTGTAATTGATAGAGACATATTCCTCCTCTTTGTAATGGATGATGTCTCTATACCTGGTTGTTGTTTATGCGTAGGGTTTCCTGTGATAAATAGAACAGTATGTAGTGAATGGTTGGAGAATGAGTGTGAATTAGGTTGGAATGATTTAGGGTTTGAATGACTRTAAGATAGAGGTGTGACCGAAACACATAATGAAAAAGAGAATCGACCAGAGTAGGCAGAGAGACTAACAGGCAAAGGATGACAGAGTTTTGTAGAGAGACATTTCTTCACAATGGAATGAAAAYGCCCAATGATGCATTTTCTACATAAATCAGCTATGGAATACTACCATAGCTCAATTTAGGCCTAAGAATTGAGGCRAATCTGATACCAGTGTAAGACACACAAAAGTGGGATGAAGTGTGAAGWGCATTTATTTATCAATATGATATAGATATAAATACATTCATCTGACCTTTGGATTCATCTTCCAAGGTCTCTTGTAATTCTAATAATGTTTCCTATTACTTGACTATTCATTTTTCACCAAGTGAGGAATATCATAACTCTAAGGGGATTAGGTTTCCAACACTCTCTTACTGAGAAAATCCCTAGTTCTTGAGATCATCAAATAAAACCTTTTTCTAGCAATGGATTAGAAGAGAGGGGTGCCCCTACCTATACTCTGATATAATGATTCCAACGTAATCGATGATTCCTCGATTTGAGCCCCAATTAGAATTTTATGGCAAGTTGCAATTCGCTTCCTGAAGTCATTCAAGGACACATTGAGAATTTGGTTTAGGGTAATAAAATCTAAATCATTCACCACAGTCGAGTTCCATAATATCCTACAGGTGTGTTTGTCCAAGACCACTTGGGCACGCTACCCATAATCACCTGAGCCATTTTGTTGCAAAATTCATCCCTTAGTGCAAAAGTATGTGTGGGAGTGGATTTGGAGAATGGCATCCTTTTGGAACTACAGATAAAAATGGATGGTCAGATCCATCTAAAATAATTATAATATAATGAAAATTTCTACTGATACACCTAAGAATATAAGGAACCAAATAATATGATATTAGAATGCAATAAGGACACTGATGAGACAGATGCTAAAATGACTCAATTAGGATGTTAATACAACATAATCAAGACACATATGTGACACCTAGGATGCAAAAATAATGAAATAAGGATGTTATAAAGACGCTAGTAAGATAATGAGGAGACCCTAAGACCCTAGTAATATGGAATTATGACACAAAATATGGTTGCAAGGACATTCAAGAGACAATAAATGTAATCTAAGGACACAAATGTGATGCTACAAAGACACTAATGTGGATCATAAAATACTTATGAGGATGATAAAAGGATGCAACATTAATGAAAAGGATTCATAATACATCAACAAGACATGGTATTTCAAGCTTGAAGATGGGAAAGATTCAAATATGAAATATAAATAAATCCCATGAAGACAAATTATGCAATCTAAAGAAAACCCATGAATCCAAACCAAGACACATAATTTGTCTTGAAGCTTCTCTTCTTCATTTGGATTTTAACAAGTGGTTTTTCTTATTTATTTGTATTTTAGCATCCATTTCTTGATTCCAAAAGAGCTAAAAGAGTAAATCACGTAGTAAGAGAACAACTTTGTATGTATGTATTATAAATTTCAATCAATATTTTTGTACTAGCAAATATGAATTGTAGTACATAGGGATAGTTTTTGAGATCAAAGTTAAAATAAGTGTAGTGATTCATACAAAGGTGGAAAACCTCATTTTGTGTCAATCATCAAAACTTGGTTTTTCCTTTAACTATGACTATGATCGAACAAAATCCTTTTACAACCATTGCATATCCATTGCTTAGGAACCTAAAATATTTATGGTCAACACTTTTCAAAGGAGTTGATGGTTATGGCCAACACCCAAACTATATGCCAATGTTATATTCCATGCCTTGTGATGGGTATAATAAAGAGTTGTTGTGTGGTGAAAGTAGGTATTGTCTAGGATCATGTATTGGCTTCTATGGCACACATCATGTGGAATAATAGCATTGCTTCTTTACCATATGTGTAGGTGATTAGCACAAGGAGAACGTGACTTTTCTCACAATCTAGGCACAAGGATGATGAGGACAAAGAACATTTACCCTTTCTTTCAATATAGGATTTTTGGTGATGAAAAGAAGGACGAAAGGCCCCTTCTCACATTCTTAGTAGACATTAAGGTGATGAAGAGGTTTTCCACATGTCGTTTCTCACAATTTAGGTGTTGGGGTGATGAGGAGGAAAACATGTTGATTCTCATAATGCAAGAATAAAGGTGATGATGAGAAAGAGAACATTTTTTTTCTCACAATATATAGATGGGGGAGATGAGGAAATAGAGCACATTATGTTTATCACAAGGTATGCTTTATATTGAAGAGGAGAAGGGACCAAAAATTGCCTTACAATTACACAACAAGAAAAAAATTGCCTTCCAATTACAACAAAGACCAAAAATGCCTTCTACAAGTTACCTTTTAGTGACACAACAAGACAAAAAACTCCTTACATTATACGACATGACAAAAATTGTCTTCCAATTACACCAAAAGACCAAAAATTTCTTCCAAAAGTTTCCTTCCAATCACACACACAAAAAAAAATTTCCTTCCAATTATACCAAAAGACAAAAAATGTCTTTCAAAAGTTTCTTTCCAATTACACAAAAAGACAAAAGTTGTCTTCCAATTACAAAAAAATATGAAAATTTCCTTCGAACTACACAAAATATCCTACCAATTACACAATAAGACAAAAAATTTCTTTCCAATTACACTAAAAAATGAAAACAGTGCTTGTTATTGTTGTTTTGAATAAGATATGTCGGGTAATGAGAGTTTTCTAGAGAGAATGAGTTTGAGAATTGTACTCTCTTCATTTTTTCACCCATAGGAGAATGCACAAGCTCTAGAACATCTATTCCATAAACAATGCACTCATTCTAGATTGCACGGGATTTTGTGGGCTAAAAATGAGGGAGGCATAATGCCTGACCTCATTTTTAAGAAAAGAAGTGTGCAAGTGCTCTAGAGTGCATGTGTTCTTTAGGGTGCATGTTTTTTTAGAGAAAATGTATTCTATTAATGAAACGAGAAAAAAATTGATACAAAACTCTTGTTCCTTTAGAGATAAAGAAGGTATAGAGGGGATTGAGGGAAACTAGTAGAGGATAGGGAACTAGGATGAAAGTGCAAAGGTTGTGGGGGCCTCGGGAAGAGGTATGGATATAAGGATCTTAGGGCCTAAGTGTAGAGGGAATTAAGGGTCAGTTAGAGGTGGGAGCCTAGGGGAAGATGGGGATAGGGTGAAAGTGGAGGAAAGGTCCTAGGCACAAAGGGGGCTAGAAGTCAAGCAAAGGTAGGGGCCTAAGGGTAGATAGGTATAGGGTGTTATCAATGTAAAATGTTTCATATGGAGTCTCATCCTCAGAACTTGGAAGAAGGTTAAAATGGTATAGAGGAGTGATAGACTAGTGTATGAGGCCACATCTAGCGGACGTGGATAAACATAGTAGAAAGGTGAATTTGATGGGACTCAGTGGGTCGTAGATCATAGACGCTACAAATTGACGATCCTGGAGCATATCAGGCCAGGAATTAGTGTGGGGGTTAATCCTTTGAAAGAGGGCTGATAGGAATACCACAATTTCGCCTTGAGGCCACGTGGTGCCACCAGATGCATATAAGGGGGAAACACAGTTGGGATAAAAAATGCTCAATTTCACACCGATGCCACGTGTCAAGACATCATTTGAATGTGTCAAATCCAAGGATCACATGTGGAAATGGAAAGCTAACAGCCGGTCAAATCATCTCGAGACACTTGTTTGGGTACTTTTCGTCCATGCGATGTGGGGTGAACGATGCCAAAAAGATGATTCAAAGGTTCATCATTTGAAATTAGAGGCTAAATGTGATAAGCCGTATCCCTGTAAGGACGTTCACCAATAGCTTACAATTTTCACTCAATGAAAACTACCATTCAAAACATGGGTGACATTACTCTATTTTGGGTGATTAACATCTTAATCCAAAACAATGTAATCACAAATCGAATCGTCCATCTAATTCCTGTACAGATCATGGAAATAAGATTATTCTTCTAGATGAACCAGAGAAAATGGAGAAGACAGATCCAACGGCCTTCAACGAACTGAGATATTCAAATAATCTAAAAAAATTATCATGGAGGAAGAAAGAAAACCTCGTTGCACCAATATTAACAACAAAATTTCACACAGAGCCTGAAGAAGAACCGGGGTTGGATGAAGGAATTAGACTAAATATTGTCATCAAGGATTTAATTATCAATGGGTATGCTGGTGGATATCACCTACAATATGGAAAGGGTAAAAAGAGAAAGCGATGAAAGACAGAGGTTAAAGCTGAAGTGGTTGAAAGTATCAGAGAAAACCAGCCTAATTGGCTTGACACTTTAAAGAAAGAAATTGCAAACCTAAAATAGATTGCAAGCCAAATTATGTATGTTTCAGGGAAATTTGTGATAATGCAGATAGGTGGAATTCGGAGTATAAAATATAGAATATGTCAATTTTTGTTTATATTCCTCCGTAGAAAATAGGAGTTCAGTTATAGTATGTTACACCTTCTTTATAACTGATGTCTATTTTTGGAATTTTGGGAAGATGATTCGTTTTGAATCCCAGGTGTAATTTATCCATATATAATATTACAAAGATAAATGAAGGGTTGGACTTACCAGAGAGGGGCTTGCCCTCGTAGCAGGAGAACTTTGTAAATTTCTGGAGCCAAATTGAATACATAATGCAGAAACTTTTTTGATGTCTCTATGAAAATATTCTAATGGCAGTGATATGAGTTTTGTTTTCTTTAATAGTATGTATTTCTTGTGTTTTTAAATTCCATTTCCATTTTCTTTTGTTTAAATTGGAGAGTCAAAGGTCTGGAATTCATCTTATGATGCTCTTGACTTAAGCAATTTAAACTATGTAAATTTCTTCCTAGCCAATTCATAATTCACTTCAATAATGCTTTGATGCAGTTATTTGTTTTCTCCTTCCTCTTACCCCCTTCTTAAATACAATTTACAACTCAGATTCATTGCCTCATTTAGTCTTTATCCTCTAGAGAGTTCTACTGTCCTGTCATTGTTTTCATTCACTTTCATAATTATGACTCCATAACCCTAAGCGCCCCTCCACTTCCTACCAACAACTTTATAAAAACCCCCAAAACAAACCAAATCTAGCCACTAATTTCCAAAGAAATATCATGTGACATGAGAGAGCCCTCTCTGAGTTGAGCAGTCTAGTTCCCAGCTTTAAAGCTGGTTGAAATAATTACCTCTGTCGTTTGTCTATCAACAAGACAAAATTTATAGAGTGCTAACATTTTGGCGCCGTTGCCGAGGAACAAAGGAGAAATATTCCTTGGGAGAAATGACAAAGTTCAAATCTGAGTACTAATGGTGAAGAGTATTTAGACTCAGTGAGGTTGTATATCATTCACCTGGCTACTCCATTTTCAAGAATCTAGAGTCCAAAATTTTGACGATGACTCCATTGCCCAAAGACTCAGTAGCCTGCATATTTTATTGACGACTCCACTCAAGCTTCAAATGTGATCCATAGATTCCACTAGAAGATGATACCCCTTGACAAAGGTATGAAAGGACATCAAGGGAGGAAACAAATACGTGAAGTTGTATTTTTTCCAAACCATAATATTTCTTGTTATTAATTACCTTTTCTCCTTTCCTGAACATGCTAAACAAATTTTTCTTTACCTACTGCATTCAAATGATGGTCATTATAATCCTGAAATTGTATATCCTCCTCTTAAAGTTATACAATTATTTCCTCAGTTTATCACTAATTTTGACCAAAACCTCCCATCCAAGCCATATGATAACCATGACAAAGTTGATGAGCCTCATGAAACCAAGGCTGATATTTCACCTCCTATACTTGACCCAACACCCCCCAAGATTTAGCGTATATACAAACCCTTAAAATTACCTCACATCCTTCATGATTTTCCTCCAAATAACTATGAATACCTAACTGTGTTTGATGGGGAACATAGTGCCATCACAGTTGAAAAACACCTCCAAGAGTTTGACCATTTTATAGATTTTTTTGAGATTGACCATGACAATGTTTGTATGAGGGCCTTCTCTCAATCCTTGAAAGGAGATACCAAAGAGTGGTTTAAACATTTGCAACCAGAGACAATTAGCTCATGGGAATAATTGAAGAGTATTTTTTCGAAATTTTGGGTCAGAAAAAAATCTCTAGACCTACATCTTACAAAATTATATGCCTTGAAAAGGCAAAGCAGTGAGACTATTTCCACATTTAGTAGAAGCTTTTACAACGTTTATTATGATTTGCCTAAATAAATTCAACCCACTGAAGATGTTTCCATGCTCTAGTATACCACTACTCTTGACCCAGATTTGTCTTTCCTCCTAATGGAAAGAAGACCTATTACCTTACAAAAAATGTTTGAGGATTCTCAGGACATTCAACATAATATCCTAGCATGTGAATAGATTCAAAATGAGGGGTTGGATGTTCCAGGACATGAAAATGAATATGAACAGAGAACGGTTGATTGGAATCTTGAGCATAAGATTGATTACATCATAGGTCCTCTTGAAGTTTTAAATGCTAATGATTTTGAAAAGGGTTATATTCCACTTATTGAAAGAGAAGGCACTTATGTAGCTTCTGATTCACCCCATGATAACCATGAGGCTGATTGTTTCATCTATTCATTTGTAGATAGTCCAGAAGATGAGTTTGCAAATCAGCTTGTGGAGAAATAGGTTGATGCTCTAAGTTTTTCTTGCTAAATGACATTGAAGATGTTCCCGATTTTCCTATATATGATAAATATTATGATTATTATGAGGTTGAATTATTAGAACAATCAACTGCATGTTCTCTCCTTGAAATTTTTCCTTTTCAACAGTATAATGAAAGCAATCAGCCTACCTATCATAGTTACAGAGAAGAAAGTATTGAATCAACTAAGGGGAATTCCTTACCTTTATGCTTTTATTCATTTAAATGTTTGAAAGAAAATTATAAGATCATCATTGAAGAAAAGGAATGTGTGTTGATGCCAAATCACACTGACTCACTGAAACAATTTGACAAGGAATTGCATCCATTGGTCAAAGAGGAATCTGAAAAAGAATGTGTTCAACAACCTAAAGAAATGGAAAAATGTGCATATCATAGAAATGATGGAAATGAAGAAATTTCTAAATCAAAAGTAAGAACCTTGCCTTTATGTTTTTATTATTTCAAAGTGCTCAAAAAAAATGTCAATAATGTTTCAAAACAGAAACCCTCCAGGTGAGAGGTTAAATTTCAACAGAGCAGTAGACTTGCAAATGAAAAATATCTCCCGTTATGTTTTTCTTCCTTTGAATGGTTAAAAGAAAATAATGAGAAAATAGAGAAGTTTGATCAAGGTATTCTTGTTAAAGGTCATTTTCCTTCTCCTGAACTTGATGAAGAGATTCAACAAGATTTCCAACAATACAAAGTGTTTCAAAGTTGTCTTTCTTCCCCTATGAATGATGTGGTTGTTCAAACTCTAAATGGCCTATACATGGATGAGGATTTTTAAACTGCATCTATGGAGACTTTAAACACTGAGCGAACAACTAATATAGAGTTTCAGGAAAGCAGCAAAACAGTGTATGCCACTTTTCAATCAGAAATACAGAAAAATAATGAGGAGGCAGTTGTTCTATTTGATTCCTTTTCAAATCATGGTTTTGAAAATGCATCCATGAGAACTCTAGGATGTGAAATAGTTCATGTTGTTAGCTTTCCATATTTGCAAAAATATTATGAAAAGGAACTTATTCCCCTTCATTCATTTGGAAGTCAAAATGAAAGTCCTCAAGCAAATTTCCAGAAGATTAATAAAACCAAACCAGAATTGTTTGATGAACAAGAAGATAGCCTTGTTACACATAATATGGATGTAATATTTAAAGATATTCAAGAATGTATGAATATTTTTGTTGAGATGCATGGAAAAGTAGACAAACCTATTGCTTCCATTTCACTCGAAAATGTTCTCAGGATTGAATAAGTAGAACAAGAAAAACAAACACTTGTGAAGGAAGCTTGTCCTTCTGTTTTAGTTCCTCAAAAAGAAATGTTCTCTCATGTGTTTTATGACCCTGTGGCATGCTATATGAAGAATTTTTACAGTCAGAATTTACAGCTTATGATGGGTTCTAAAATTAGAAGTGAAGATAATGACAAATCATAGTCAACATTAAATATGGATTACTTTTTACCAGAGTTTTCATTTTAGCCAGCACTATGTTTTGATTAAGATGGTTGTTATTTACAACAATCTCAACATATTTTTCATCCTCTTATCGGACATCAACATGGTAAATCACCTGAAAACAAGAATGCAGTGGAAGAAATGATACATGATTTTTATTTTATGCATGTGTTGGAAGATCCATTTTCATTTTTGCTAGAAGAGATAAACAATCCCAATATTTTTGAAATTCTAAGATTCAAATTCATATATAACTTCTCAAATGAGTTGTTGGTGAACCGGATTTGGGGAAAGCATGTGCAAAGCAAACAAGCAGTGGATAAAATGCTAGCATGGCTACATTGGCATTTTCATTTCACTTGATTGGCATATCATTTCATCAGTTAGGGTAGGTAGATATGAATAAGCTTGATGATCAAGCATTTTCAAGTTTAAATTTCCAAATAAAGTATTCAGTTAGATTTTAGCAGTATATTTGGAATTCAGTATCCAAGACCGAATAAGGTACACACCTATTGTGGGAGAATCCAAATGGATGAGGCACTGAGTCTATGCGTTCTTTGCTACCTCACAGGGAGGATAACATCCCTAGTTGGAGCCCGTGTTATCACTGTAAAAAATTTCATATGGAGTCTCAGCCTCAGAACTTGGCAGAAGGTTAAATCAATATAGAGGAGCGATAGACTAGCGGATGAGGCCACATCTAGCGAACGAGGCTAAAGATAGAGTAAAGGTGAAGTTGACGAGACTCAGTGGGTCATAGATTGTAGATGTTGCAGACCAACAGTCGTGGAGCATATCAGGCCATGAATTAGCATGGGGGTTAATCCTTTGAAAGTTGGCCGATAAGAATACCACAGTTTCATCTTGAGGCCACGTTGTGCCACCCGACTCATATCGGGGGGAAAAGCAATTGGGCTCAAAACTGCTCAATTTCACACTGCTGCCACATGTCAAGACATCATTTGAATGTGTCAAATCCAAGGATCACATGTGGAAAGGGAAAGATGACGGCCGGTCAAATAATCTTGGGACACTTGTTTGGGTACTTTTCATCCGTGTGATGCCGGGTGAATGCCGCCAAAAAGATAATTCGAAGGCTCATCATTTAAAATTAGAGGTCGAACGTGATAAGTCATATTGTTGCAAGGATGTTCATCAGTAGCCTATGATTGGCACTCAATGACGATTGTCATTCAAAACATGGGTGACATTACTCTATTTTGGGTGATTAACGTCTTAACCCAGAACAGGGTAATCACAAATTGAATCATCCATCTAATTCATGTAYAGCTCAGGGAAATAAGCTCGTGCTTCCAGATGAACCAGAGAAAATGGAGAAGAAAAATCTAGCRGCCTTCAATRAACCTGGATATTCAAATAATCTGAMAAAATTATCAATGAAGAAGAAATAAAAGCTCGTTGGACSAATATTGGCAACAAAATTTCACACAGAGCCTGCAGAAGAACTGGGGTTAGATGAAGGAATTAAACTAAATCTTGTCATGAAGGATTTAATTATCAATGGGTACACTGGTATAACCCTAATTTGCACCAAACATGCTTACATGGMATCAATCCATCTCGTATTCCTTCTTTTCCAAGCCACTACTRAACAACTCTTCTAAAAACTCCATTTTTAAAGGCCCACACACCCTTCTCCACTACAACCCGCGTGTATCTACARTGTCCATGCTAGCTGACCCACTACAGCCCACGTGGACCTTTAGAAGCATGAAAAAAGGAAAGTTGTTGATGGAACACACAACTTTGGGCAAGTTAACTAAGCCTTTCGGCCATGCATGGCCGGTCATTCGACCAAATACCTAACTCCTTCTATCCTATAAAAGAAGGAGTAAGAGTCCCATTTGAAACGAGGGAAAATCATAGTAAAGAGACTATACCCAATTGAGCATTCCCTTTGTCCAAACCTTTAGCCATCCTTGTGCAAAGAGAAGTATAGAGAAAAGCAGTTGTAAGATAGTGGAAGAAGAGCCCAGGACCAGGATCAAGGAGCAGTAGCCGACTTTATCATTGTAAGGTATTATTGTGAAGTTAATAAAATAATTTATTTTCCCATCCCGCCATATGAGATTGTCATTATTTGAATACTGATTATATGATTGATTAAATATGTAACCCATTAGTTCATAGATCAAATGCAGGTTAGCATTGGGAGGAGAGCTGCTGTCCAAGAACGACCAAGCGCAAAAAGGGATCAACATCAAACATGAAAAATAAGGTACGCCAACCTAATCTCTTGAGCCTTGTATTTACATATGAGTGATGGGGGTTTAGGCATGGGATGATGGTAAGAAGTAAGAATCTTTAGGTCATTTCTGTATGCATGATAAAAACCCTTAGTGCTAGTCCGTAGGAGGGATTTCCCACCCACAACAGAATTGGCGACCATACTGGGGATCTCTAGGATTTCTGGGAGTCCTTTTTTGTGTATTTCTAAGAAAAACAATTTGTTTCATTACTTGTTTTTAGAGTTTCTGCAAAAAGTCTGAGGTAGTAGGGATTTTGGTCTTCCATACCAGTACTCCTTGCTTTCTTTGCTTGGCTGCATTTTATTTTCGGGAAGTAACCGAGGTACACGCGCCCTGTATAAGGCCTGCATGCATGTACACATGCCCTATCTTCACACAGCAGGCGTGGACATGCTAGTTGATGAAGTAACAGTCGCGTGGCAAGGTTCAGAATTTTTTTATTAGAGATGTAGTCATACTCTCCCCTATCAAAAATGATCCTTCTCAAGGGTTTTCTGCTACTCATTCTAGTCTCTATTTTTTTGCAATTTGTAGCTAAGGTTTCACCTTAGATTGGTTTTGTTCTATGAAATTTTCCTTGAATTGTTTTCTTTTTCTGTCATAGTAAGTTTCTGAGTCTTCAAGAGATTCTGATTCTCAATACCAGTAGTCTTTGCCAGTGATTGATTGATTTTGTTTTAACTTTTTGAAGAGTTGTAGAGGTACACACTGCTTGCATAAGGTCTACATCCATATATAGGCACCCTGACCTTTTATAGCTTGCGTGCACACACTAGCTATTGAATTGTCAGTTGCATGATTGTTGAGAAAATTTTTGTTCAAGGAGAGGTAGTCATCCTTTTCCTTGTCAAAAGTTATACCTCTCAGGGTTCTTGGTCTCTATCATAGCAGTCAACAACTTAGGTTTGATTACATCATAGCTTGCTTTTTCATTAAAATATTTCTTTTGTTTCTTAGCTTTTTAAACTTATTTTTAGCTTGAAATTTTTAGAAAAATGAGTTGCATTCATTAGTTTCTTTTAGAATATTTTGTTACTTTTGCTTTCATTGGAAGAAAATATAAAAAAAAAATTGCTTGTTAGTTCTTTTTATTTCTTAGCATTTTCCTTGCATTGTTATTTGAAAAAGAAAAAGAAATTAGCATAGTGTTGTGTTTTCTTCTCATCTTAAAAGCATTTTAAAAGAAAAATAAGAAATATAATCCTTCTTTGCTAGTGTTCTTATCATTTCTTTTTTCTGCAAGAGTCTTAACAACATCAGTTGCACTACCATACCCTTGATACCCTTGATACCAACATCAGAGGCTTGATACCCTACTCATTGCGGTCCACCCGACTATTGACTGTACCTTCCTAGTGATTGTTCATGAGCTGGAAACCTAGTTGTCTTTATTTTAGGGACTTACACAGGTGACCACGGGGGTATACCGCACTACCTAGGGTAGACATCAGGCCACACTTTGCAGAGTATACCTAGAGGGTGCTTCTGTATTTGAGTTTCACTTGCACCGGTAAGTTTCTCTAGTGTTGGTTGGTGTAACTGTTCTTCCAACTCGTTAGTCCTTTCCTTGATTTGCCTTTAGGAACTTTTAGTGTGTGCTCTGTGCTCCCTAGTTTTCCATATTGACTTAGTCAATCGTGGCTTTGGGTCTCTAACCTAGGGTAGTAGACCGCCCACTCCGCCAGTCGTGAGGACTTTTTTGTCTTCCGCTTAGAAACGTGGAGCCACCTCTTTATAGGCATTGTTTTGATAACACTGGTTCTTTAGAGTCAGTGTGTGAGACTTTTATAGATTTGAATGATCCTGCAAGGGGAGAACCTTTGCATAAAATATTCATGGCTAAAGTTTCCGATGACACCAACCAAGGATCGCAAGGGGATTCTTGTGATTTTCCTTTCTTCGAAAACGTTGGTGTCCCTTTGATGGCCACTTTGTACATTCCTGGGTTGAATGTGGGATTACCGGTTTGGTTGGGTACCATTCCAAATGTCCCAAATGCTCTTGAGACTTCTAAGTTAAGAACCTTAAGTCATGGGAACCCTATTGATGTTTCTTTATCAGCAAAGTCTTCTCCTCCTCCTTCTCCCACCTCTGGTGAAAGTACAATTACTAGTAACTAGAAGTCTAAACAAAATAGAATGAGGAAGAATAGGAAGAAGAAATCACCAACCTCTATGAGTCATGTTGGAGATAGGTCGACAACCTCTGCAAGTCACGTTGAAGACCAACACCTAGCCTCTGTAA
>ML789569.1:475816-509341 GCA_009831015.1 Picea engelmannii
GTGTTTTCTTCTCATCTTAAAAGCATTTTAAAAGAAAAATAAGAAATATAATCCTTCTTTGCTAGTGTTCTTATCATTTCTTTTTTCTGCAAGAGTCTTAACAACATCAGTTGCACTACCATACCCTTGATACCCTTGATACCCTACTCATTGCGGTCCACCCGACTGATGACTGTACCTTCCTAGTGATTGTTCATGAGCTGGAAACCTAGTTGTCTTTATTTTAGGGACTTACACAGGTGACCACGGGGGTATACTGCACTACCTAGGGTAGACATCAGGCCACGCTTTGCAGAGTATACCTAGAGGGTGCTTCTGTATTTGAGTTTCACTTGCACCGGTAAGTTTCTCTAGTGTTGGTTGGTGTAACTGTTCTTCCAACTCGTTAGTCCTTTCCTTGATTTTCCTTTAGGAACTTTTAGTGTGTGCTCTGTGCTCCCTAGTTTTCCATATTGACTTAGTCAATCGTGGCTTTGGGTCTCTAACCTAGGGTAGTAGACCGCCCACTCTGCCAGTCGTGAGGACTTTTTTGTCTTCCGCTTAGAAACGTGGAGCCACCTCTTTATAGGCATTGTTTTGATAACACTGGTTCTTTAGAGTCAGTGTGTGAGACTTTTACAGATTTGAACGATCCTGCAAGGGGAGAACCTTTGCATAAAATATTCATGGCTAAAGTTTCCGATGACACCAGCCAAGGATCACAAGGGGATTCTTGTGATTTTCCTTTCTTCGAAAACGTTGGTGTCCCTTTGATGGCCACTTTGTACATTCCTGGGTTCAATGTGGGATTACCGGTTTGGTTGGGTACCATTCCAAATGTCCCGAATGCTCTTGAGACTTCTAAGTTAAGAACCTTAAGTCATGGGAACCCTGTTGATGTTTCTTTATCAGCAAAGTCTTCTCCTCCTCCTTCTCCCACCTCTGGTGAAAGTACAGTTACTAGTAACTAGAAGTCTAAACAAAATAGAATGAGGAAGAATAGGAAGAAGAAATCACCAACCTCTATGAGTCATGTTGGAGATAGGTCGACAACCTCTGCAAGTCACGTTGAAGACCAACACCTAGCCTCTGTAATTTATGCTGGGGGCAATCACCCACCCTCTTCAAGTCATGCTCGGGGAAAAAGTCTAGTCCCTACTAGTCATACTGGCAATAGATCTGTAGCCTCTGCGAGTCATGTTATCGACCCATCACCAACCTCTGCAAGTCATGTTGGAGATGTGCAACCAGCCACTGCCAGTCATGCTGGGGGCATTGATTCTGTTGAGAAACCTAGATAGATAGGATGTAAGCCTACGTTCCCTTGTAAGCTTTGCAAGGGAAATCACCTTACTCATTTATGCCTTGGCATTCTAGAGGTACAAAGATTATGGTCCCTGTCTGCAAACTCTTATGATTCTGAGTTTGCTGAGGTTTCCTCACAACCTATTCAACCATTGGTTGAGAAAGCGATCATGTTGATGTAGTCATCGGCTGATCCCACTCCTCTTTTGGGGGGTGAGGTGCCTTTAGACCATGTAGTCTCGTAGCCTATTCATCCATTGGTTGCGAAAGTGGTCATGTCGATGCAATCATTGGCTGATCCCACTCCTCTTTTGAGGGGTGAGGTGCCTTTATACCTTGTAGTCTCTCAACCTATTCAACCATTGGTTGAGAAAGTGATCATGTCGATGCAGTCATTGACTTATCCCACTCCTCTTTTGGGGGGTGAGGTGCCTTTATACCATGTAGTCTCGCAGCTTATTCAACCATTGGTTGTGAAAGTGGTCATGCCGATGCAGTCATCAGTTGATCCCACTCCTCTTTTGGGGGGTAAGGTGCCTTTAGACCATGTAGTCTCGCAGGCTATTCAACCATTGGTTGTGAAAGTGGTCATGTTGATGCAGTCATCGGTTGATCCCACTCCTCTTTTGGGGGGTGAGGTGCCTTTAGACCTTATAGTCTCTCAGCCTATTCAACCATTGGTTGAGAAAGTGATCATGTCGATGCAGTCATCGACTGATCCGACTCCTCTTTTGGGGGGTGAGGTGCCTTTAGACCATGTAGTCTCGCATCTTATTCATCCATTGGTTGTGAAAATGGTCATGCCGATGCAGTCATCGGCTGATCCCACTCCTCTTTTGGGGGGTGAGGTTCCTTTAGACCATGTAGTCTCGCAGCCTATTCATCCATTGGTTGCAAAAGTGGTCATATCGATGCAATCATCGGATGATCCCACTCTTCTTTTGGGGAGTGACGTGTCTACCGACTATGTTTTTATCATTTTTGGTTCAATACTTTCAGAACAAGGGGCATTCCGCTCGATCCGAGCACACCCCCTCCAAACCCTAAGATGGTTTCCTTTGATTGGAATGACCTTGTTGAGCCTCGTCTTCCTTCTATCGCACCTTTTCAAATAAGGGTTGAAGTTAATTCAACAAACATTTATCGATGTATTGTTGATGAGGGAGCCTCTGCAAGTATTTTATCCTCCTCGGTTTGGAAAGTCTTGGGATCTCTCAATATTGTGTCTGCTTCGCATGAGCTGTTGGATTTTGACAGACGTCCTAGTGAATATTTGGGGATTCTTCCTCAGTTGCCTATCTCATTAGGTGGGAAGACTATCCTTGTTGATGTTATAGTGGTGCAAGGCCCGTTGGATTTCAATATGCTTCTTGGGCATGATTATGTATATGCTATGAATGTTGTAGTGTCTACACTCTTTCGGGTGATGCATTTCCATCACAATGGAAGCATTGTCACTATCGACCAACAGGCATATGATAATCACCATCCTAATTTGGCATTATTTCAAACTACCCCTTTATATGTTCCTAGCATTCGTGTAGACTCTACCTTGCCACGGGTTAATTATGTGGCATCTTATCCTTGGTGTTCAATTGCTTTTGAGTAGGAATTGGTGCAATCATGTATTCCCTCTCGAGACTTGGTCTCAACAATTGATCCATTGGTTTATCCAATGGGGGCATGGGAAGCCTTGCTTCCCTCTCTTGGTCCAAGTGGGCTTGAGTATCCTTCTGAGTCTAATCTCATTGTTTGTAAATCCTCAAGCCCTCGTGCTCATGATTCTTCATTGATAGACTCTACCAGTCCTAGCTAGAAATTCCATCGTCATATCGAGTATGGTCAGTTTACTTTATCCTTTGGGACTGTTGACCCTCATTTGCGTGATTTCTTAGATTTTGAATTGCCTTCAGATGAGGCTATCCTTGAATTCATGACTACGGTTTCTATACCGTGGGAGGACTTACACCACGGTTTGTGTTTTCTTCCCTTTTGGGAGACTTTCCAAGTTGACTATCGAAGAGACTCTTGGTCCGAGCCTAGCAGAGGGCTCTACCTGAACCAGTTTCATACATGAGTCGTAGCCCCCACGGGTCTTCTTTTAAGCCCTTTTTAGACCCTCTAAAAATGAAAAGATTGCTGAGAGATCTTGTTGACCTTCATGCTTGTTAAACTGAAATTTGAAGGCACGTCTGTCCGGCAGTAGTTTACCCCTTTTTCGGTTCGGATGGTCAACTGTACGAACAAAGGTATACTCTAGAGGCATCAGTTATCTAGAGGAGTATTCTCAGATATAATTTTAACCCTTTTCGGGTTTGAGAGACTAAATTTACAAAAAAGGAACCCCCACAGAGTCCATAGTTAAGCTCTTTTCAAACTCCCTAAAATTGAAAAGATCGTCAAGTGACCTTATTCTTTCACACTCATTAAACTGGTCCAGAAGAACATTCCTAATTGAGTCCATAGTTAAGATTTTTTCAGACTCCTTAAAAATGAAAAAATTGTCGAGTGATCTTGTCTTTATCACACTCGTTAAAATGGTTTTGAATAGATGTCTTTTCGGTGCTAATTTACCCCTTTTTTGAACCAACTAGAATACCTTCAAAAAAGGTACCACAGTGGAGTCTCCTTTTACATTTTTTTAGACTCTTTAAATATGAAAAACCATTGAGCTTACCTTCTATGGGCTCGTTGAAATAACATCGAAGGACATTACCATTGTGTGTTTTGTTGATCGTGTTTGCATACCTGCGTCTTTGTCCTAATGTCAGCTCCATGTTTCTCTTAGCTGAACCATCTGAAGCATGCCTTATACACAAGCCTTGTAGCACTTTGCCTCTGTGTCTTGACACCTTTGGCCCCTGGAGGATTTTTCCTGAGTGTCCTTTTCCTCCATATGTCCCTTTTCCCTGAGCATCCCTGTGTTCTGTGCACTTGAAACTAGTATGTTTGCGACACTCGATCCTCCTTTGTAACGTAGCATTCTTTTATTCTTTTTCAAGATTTCCAACATTATTGAAAAAGACAAAAAAAATCAAATATACCCCAAAAAGAGGAAGGGAAAAGTATTTTCTTTTTATTGGTAGCACAATGAGTCGCCCTTGGACAAAGCACATCCTTCCATTTTTTCTTCAATCTCTGGGATTTAATATGACCTTAGGAAGTTGTTCTCGCTGCATAGAGTTGTGTCCTCCTCTGTTTGGTTATTCTTCCAAACATATGGAGAGTTTGCGTCGCCTCCTGCCTCGTGAACTTATGTCAATGCCATGTTGCCTGAGTCTCATCATTTGTTGTGCTATTGTCCAAGGGAAGTTTTTACCAATCCTGATTCAGTCCCTCTGCAGTTTGTCTCTTGCCCTCATGCCCGACCATCCCGAAAGTCCAATCAAGTCTTTGTTCGAAATCAATGAAGCTTTCAGTCAGATAATCAAGATTCTCTAGTCCATGACCGATGAGCCGTCAAAGACCTTTGGGTAGTGAATTTTTACACTCATATTACACTCCTACCCAAGTTTTGAATATTTTGAAGTTGTTGCTCGAGCTTTGAAGACCTCATCTCCATCCATCAGGCCTTATCAACTTCTAGAAGATGGATACTATACATGTATATATTTTTTATTTTGAGATGTAGATCCATTGTGTATTGCTCGTGGCTACACTTTATATAGTTATATGACATGGATCTACAGTGTATTTGATTGGTAGCCATGATTTTATTTCATCCCGAGCATGGGTATGCCCGCCTCGATGAGACAATTTTCATTTTGCAAATGGCACCTCCCGATTTCTGGTCCCTGGGCTCACTTGTTTGGAACGTTGGTAAAGATTGATAATGTATTTCGGCCATTAGATGCTCTTTTGACCTCACACATTAGGGGGAATCTGTTATAACCCTAATTTTCACCAAACATGCTTACATGGCATCAAGCCATCTCATATTCCTTCTTTGCCAAGCCACTATTGAACAACTCTTCTAAAAACTCCATTTTTAAAGGCCCACGCACCCTGCTCCACTACAACCCGCGTGTATCTATAGTTTCCATGCTAGCCGAACCATTACAGCCTACGTGGACCTTCAGAAGCACGAAAAAAGGAAATTTGTTGATGGAACACATAGCTTTGGGCAATTTAACTAAACCTTTTGGCCATGCATGGCTGGTCATTTGACCAAATACCTAGCTCCTTCTAGCCTATAAAAGAAGGGGTAAGGGTCCCATTTGAAAAGAGGGGAAATCATAGTAAAGAGACTATACCCAATTGAACATTCCCTTTGTCCCAACCTTTATCCATCCTTGTGCAAAGAGAAGTATAGAGAAAAGAAGTTGGAAGACAGTGGAAGAAGAGCCTAAGACCAGGATCGAGGAGCAGTAGCCGACTTTATCATTGTAAGGTATCATTGTGAAGTTAATAAAATAATTTCTTTTCCCATCCCACCATATAAGATTGTCATTATTTGAATACTGATTGTATGATTGACTAAATATCTAACCCATTAGTTCATGGATCAAATGCATGTGGAGTTCTTTGTTTGTCTTTTGTGAATGCAGGTTAGCATTGGGAGGAGAGATGCATTCCAAGAACGACCAAGCATGAAAAGGGATAAACATCAAACACAAAAAATAAGGTACGTCAACTTAATCTCTTGAGCCTTGTATTTACATATGAGTGATGGGGGTTTAGGCATGGGATGATGGTAAGAAGTAAGAATCTTTAGATCATTTTTACATTTATGCTAAAAACCCTTAGTGCTAGTCCGTAGGAGGGATTTCCCACCCACAGCATACGCGGATAGATATCACCTGCAAGTTGGAAAGGTTAAAAGGAGCAAGTGATGGAAGACAAAGGTTAAAATTGAAGTGGTTGAAAGTATTGGAGAAAACCAACCTGATTGGATTAACACTTTAAATGAAGAAATTACAAACCTGAAATAGATTGCAAGACAAATTAAGTATGTTTCAGGGAACTTTGTGATAATGCAGACAGGTGGCATTCAGAGTATAAAATATTGAATGTGTTATTTTTGTTTATAACGCTCCCTAGAAAATAGGAGTTCAGTTGTAGTATGTTACACCTTCTTTGTAATTGATGTCTATTTTTGGAATTTTGGGAAGATGATTCATTTTGAATCCCAGGTGTAATTTATATATATATATATATATATATATATATATATATACTATTACAAATATAAATGAAGGGTTGGAATTACCAGAGAGGGGCCTGCCCTCGTATCAGGAGAACTTTGTAAATTTCTGGAGCCAAATTGAATACATAATGCAGAAGCATTTTTGAAGTCTCTATGAAAAAATTCTAATGGCGGTGATATGAGTTTTATTTTCTTTCATAGTATGTATTTCTTGTGTTTTTAAATTCCATTTACATTTTCTTTTGTTTAAATTGGAGAGTCAAAGGTTTGGAATTAATCTTATGATGCTCTTGACTTAAGCAATTTAAACTATGCAAATCTCTTCCTAGCCAATTCAGAATTCATTTCAGTAATGCTCTGATGTAGTTATTTGTTTTCTCCTTCCTCTTACACCCTGCTTAAATACAATTTACTCTGGAGAGTTCTACTAGCCTGTCATTTTTTTCATTCACTTTCAGAATTCTGACTCCATATCCCTAAGCATCCCTCCCCTTCCTTGCCAACAACTTTATAAAAACCCCCAAAACAAACCAAATCTAGCCACTAATTTCCAAAGAAATATCATGTGACATGAGAGAGCCCTCTCTGAGTTGAGTAGGCTAGTGCCTATATTTAAAGTTTGTTGAAATAGTTACCTCTGTCATTTGTCTATCAGTCAGACAAAATTTACAAAGTGCTAACATAGGGGATGAGAAGAGGTGGAGATAGAGGAGTATAGGGGGTTAGGGGTTCGATGGAGATAGTGGCCCAATGAAGAAGTGGGATAGGGGTGGAGTTTTGGAGCTAGTGGTGGAAGAAACTCATGGGAAGGGGTTTGGGGCTTAGGGGTGGAGGGGGATAGGGGAACATGCTTGGTCCCAATGGATAAGGGGCCTGACGGGGTTGGGGGGGAATTTATTAATGGTAGAGGTAGGGGCCCATGTGTGGAGGAGCCCAATGGTTTCAGATGCTTTGAGATGAAGTACAAAGTGTAGGTTATTGTTCCCTAGAGGTGTAGGGTTTAGAGCCCCATGGGTGTATGGGGGAAGTGGCCCAAGGTTAAAGGGGTCTAGGTGTTGGGTAGAGGTGGGTGTCCAAGTAAATATGGAGATGGGATCCAAGATATGGGTGTCGAGGGACCACTGCTAGAGGACTAGTTGGGAGTTGAGGATACAAGGGAAAAGGAGGTTGTAGTGAAGGTGGTGGTGTAACACCCCGTTTTCCCCCAATTATGTAATTATGATTAATATTTGAAGATTGTGGCTGATAGACAATGCAATTATGTTTTGTGTTTAATGAAAAATTGCCAACAAGTTGATTGAAGAGGAAGCCTTGAAGTATTGTCCATGATACCATGGGAGGGACTGGTGAGGGGGAATTGTGGTTTACTTGTTTTTCCCAAAATAATTTAACCTTCACCAGAGAAATCATTGGTGATCAAAATCTATTGAAAGTATTTTTTCTTCCTTCACACAGAAGAAAAATAGTTAATGAGATGAGACATGGTGGTTGGGAATTTATTCCTTCCTTTAGAAATGTACGTATGAAATAGCTAAGTCGATTGTGAATTTCATCCAAAGGTACACCACGTGCATTCCCCTTTGATTTGGGAGCTTGACTCCCGAAAGCTTCTGACATAAGAAAGTGTAGGAAATCAAGAAAAGAAGGGAATGATCCACACAAAAGGGGAGACATAGTAGAAGATGCACGAGTTAAAGGGGAACATAGGAAACTGGGAATTTTCTATGAGGAAAATATGAATATTACCTAATGAACTTGTGGTCAAGTTGAATCGAGAAATTTCCCACACCTGATCCTGAGCAGAGAGGGATACGATTTGATGCTTGCTGGATAAAAACTGACATTGGTAAAGGGAGGGTGTTGAGGTACTATTTAGCAATGAAGGGGATCCATTTAGTAGAGTAAATCTAGTTGGGAAGGAATATTGGAAGCTTGTGGAGGCCCTGGACTCAAAAGGGTAGAAGGGAATTTATGTTGATGTTAGTTAGTGAAGGAGAGTAGCGTTCATGATTTGACCGAAAATCTGTGAGTTATCTTGTGAGTTTCCCCTTGTGGTATCATGACCTGGAATGAGGGTGACATGTTGTAGAGAGAATAAGTGCAGTAGGGCCTATTGTTGGGTGGAAAGGCCTCCACTCTTAGTCAGTTGGTTGGTTGGTTGTTATTCCGAGACAAATAAGTGTTCACAATGTTATTTGTAAACATTTTATAAATGAATTTTATTCCTTGTATTCTGGTTTTTGGAAATAAAATTTGAATATGTTGAATGATTGTTTAAGACTGAAATTTGTTTACTTGTTCAACACAATCCCAGAAGGGAAGATGACCATTTTTTCTCAGTTGGGAGTATCTCGTTTATCAGGGTCTATGACCCTATGAGATCTTTGTGTTTGAATGGAAAGTTTGTAGGATATGAAGACCTATTTTACAGATTCTGGTAAGTATTACCTCTTTTCTATTAAGTGCATGAGTCGATGGCCTAAAAACCCTCGAATGGAAACATTGTTAACAATGGGACACAGGTGAAGATTTTATTCACCCGAGGAGTGAAATTATCTCCCTGTGTTTCTTTTCTAGAGTCATGGAGAATCCCATGCTGGACTTAGATGTTCACTCCTTTATGTTTATTTTCCTACATATCAGACAAGAGGATTTCAAACCACAGATCTGACAAACAAGAGTGAATCTCAACCCTTCATTGGAAATCAGGAATCAAAAGTGCCTTAGGAAAAGCATAGACCAGAGTCCGATAGGATTAGCTGAAAATGCGAGCTCAAGTAGAAGAGATACATTGATATTTTGTGGATCAAGACTGAAAGGACATAGACCATAGATCTTTTCCTAGACCTAGTCTGATAAGCTAGTCGAAATGCAGATTTTGGAAGGATATGTGTAGTTAGTGTGGTTAATGTTTTCAATAGGGATAAATTTGAAGGTGAGAACCTGAATGGGAGAGAGTCATTGATTTTCCATGGGGATAGACCGATGATATATGAGCCATTGATTTCATCAAGGACCTAGTCTAGTTGAAATCATGTTGAAGTCTTGTTGAACAATTAACTGTCATGGAGATTTGGAAACCCCTTTAGATCCAAACCATCGAATCAGAGAACCGTTAGTTGTCGGATACATTGGAGATTTTCAATTATAAGGTTCGATTCAAAATGGGATGAGTGTTTCATTTTTCCAAACAAGTCCATGTGACTGAAGTAAACTTGTTCACACACCTTTCTAGTATGAAAGGATCTGGGTCATCCAATTGACTTAATTGTGATTGTCAAATCAGTCAGGGCAAGGAGGCTTCATTAAGAACTGAGAAGTTTGGGAAACCCTAGTGAATATGGATAGTAGATCATTGTAGACCATGTTCATTGGATTTTTCAGGTCATGGGAGTATCCGTTATGTACCATATGATTCGGTAAGAATGCAGAGATCTCGTCCATTATTTTGGCGCGATCGCAGTTGTTGGATCTATCGAAAGTAAGGTCATCAGGGGAAACTGACTGAAAGGTTGGTGTTGAGGATGCATGGCTTGCATCTCAATCGAGATAGTTCGATCAACTATCTACCATCGATCTCCAAGATCGAATAGATGAGGACCATTGATCTGGGTTGGGTCTGATCACTCGAAGTTATGAAATACCACATTGATTCTTCGCCGAGGTATGCCTTTGCTTCATAATTGGTTTGTTCCATTTCATATGGAATTTCCTCACCACCTCAACACATAGTTTCTCTCCTTGTCAGTTGGTATAGATGAAGAGGATCCACGTGGAAGTGAAGGGGATTGTGAGAGGATTGAACTGGAAGCTTTATAAGACCATAACATCTAATCCAAAAATCAGATTTTAATATATTTATAGTCATTGTAAGAATCTTGAGGATCATATTTTAGCTAAGGACTTAGATCTAAGAAACAAGTGGGGAGTGAAAGAGGAATTTTTTTACATCACACCAGCCTAAGTATGGTTTAGGGGGTAGGATGTGTTACAGGTGGGGACTAGGTGGAAGATGTAAAAGGGATTTGGGATCCATTGATGAAGGATCCAAGGCTACGAGGCTAAGGTATAGGGAAGTGGAGGCCAAGGGTTATTGTTTGGGATAGGGTTATGGATGAGGGGATAAGGGATAAGATTATGGAATGAGGGATTATGGGACCTAGGGTGAAAGGGGACCAAACATAGGGAAAAATGTTGTGAAGGTGTTTAAGGGTAGGAATAGGGCCTAGGGTAGAGAGGATAGAGAAAGAATAAGGACCTAGGGAAGAGGGTCTAAGGGAAGAGGTGAAGAGGTCCCAAGGGGGGGATAAGGCCCTGACATGAAAGTGTTCAATATATAGGAAAGGGCCCAATTGAAGAGAACATTGTTGGCATATGGGTAGATGGGGATGCAGGGAAAGGTTAATTCCAAAGAGTGGTTGAGGTTAGGGACAGAGTCTTACTTCAAATAAGTCTTAGGTTTCCTTCCTTGACCATATTGATGTCTTGAGACCCATAACTAATTATAAAAAACTCATGAGGGAACTACCATATTTATCAGAGGATAAGGATACCCTCCAAAGGTAATGTGTGGTGATTTGATGCATTGCTCGTGGCTATAGATGCCTAGGCATAGAGGGATCTAGAAGTTGAGAAAAGAGAGGGGCCCAAGTGTAGACAAGGATAAGGTTTAGGCAGAGGCAAGGAAAAATGGGTAGAGTGGATAGGGGTTTGATGGGACAGAGGGTAAGCATGGGGGATGTGGTGGGGAGATGGGGGAAAAGGGGGAGGAAGTGAGAAAAGGTGAAGGGTGGATGGAGAGGGAAGGTCCAACAGTGGACATGAATTAAAGGAGGGAGGATCCAAGTAAGAGGGTGAGGTGATATGGAGGAAGAGGAGAGGAAGTGAGAGAGAGCCAAAGAAAAGAGGGATATAGGAGAGACTAGGGGAAGCAGGCATGTGGGGGTGGGATGAGAGGGGAAATGGGGGAGGAGGTGAGAAGAGGTGAAGGATAGATAAACTAAAGGATGGAGGAGACAGGGTGAAGGGTACGTGTTATGAGGGAAAAAATATCTATGGCCAAGGTTAAACCACAATAGACAGGTATGACTGCAGAAATCAAATCAATTCCAACATATGCTATATAAACTAATGTGCAAGATAAGAAAGAGTCCYACCTCAAGCCAATGTTTGATGGTGTTCCACCATTGAGTACTTCGACCCAAAGCTTTATACCTKCAATAAGTTCTTAACAAACAAGCAGAGAAAGTATATAGTGATGATATAAAGGGTTTAGCACATTAGATAGCATAATCCATCAATAAACATTACAAACATGCCCATGGATAATAATCATACATTTTCAATATACCAATAGGACAAGAAAGGAGTATTTCTATTAATAATTAATCAGTAGAAGTGACAACATTACATACTTCCGTGTCGGCATGGTTCAAAACCAAGAAACCAAGTTCCTTCCAACTGGGCCTCCACCACTTCAATCCTCCACCAAAGGCAAGCTCACAAGAGAGAATCAATGAGGTTCTCTCAACAATAGGGAAAGAGCTTGGGGGCTGAACACTATGTTCAGACTTGAGGGACAAAGGTATGCACACTTAATATGAAGTAATTTCTCCAGAGTAACTTTGCTCTCAAAGTTGAATGCTTTCTCCTCTTTTCCATAATATAGCTCGAAATTGTGCTTTTATAGCCTTCAGAATGCAACTGAAGGGCCGAGTCAGAACGTTTCCAGTATGTGGAAGGCCAAGGATTAGAGATCTTATATCGTGACATGGAAACCTGACTTCATTTTCTATTTTCTGGCACAAATCCCGATGTACATGGGCTGTAGTGGAGAAGCTAGCATATACACATCTTGCATAACTGATAGAGAGCGTATATGTGGAAAAATGTATATTTTTGGCTCTGGATTCATCAAAAAGGGATGACAAGTCTGCATAGGGAAATGGAAAAATGCCCTATGTGCAAGATAGCAATGGTGAGGCAAATCTTGCTATAACAGTAAGAAAAATGAAGTGGGAGGGAGCAAGGGAGGGTGAGAGGGGAAAGGGGTATTTGGTGGGCTAGGGAGGTGAGAAGAGGCAAAGTGATGATGCATAGGGGAAGGGGAGTGGTGGGAATGAAGGAAAGGAGGGAAAATTCATCAGAGGGTTTCGATAAGAGGTGATAAGAGAGTGAATGTGGATGGGCATGGAAGGTGGAGGGTGAGAGGGGAGAAGAGAGGGAGATACGTGACACTAGGAGAGGTAGGTATGAGGAGGTGGGATGAGAGAAATAAAGGGAGAGGAGGTGAGAAAATGTTCAGTGTATATGGATAGGAGAGGGAGAGTGGTGGCCATGAAGGATAGGAGGAAGGAGACAAGTGGGACGGTGAGGTAGGATGAAGGAGAAAATAGATAGGAAAGGATGCCAGGGTGGATTAGAGTGTAAGGGGTGATGTGGTGGGATAAGGGAAGGTGGAGATGAGGGGTATAGGGGATGGAGGGGGCAAAGGGGTCAGGAAAAAAGGTGAGCGAAGAGGGAAGGTAGATGGTTGTGGGTGGAAAAGGGGGATATATGTGAGACAAGGAGAGGTGGGTATTGGATGGTGGTGTAATAAAGACAAAGGGTGGACGAGTAAGGGAGGGATATAGATGAAAACACGAGATAGGTGAACAAGAGTGGGATATATGTGAGACTAGAAGAGGTGATCATGATGGGAAGGAGGTGAGAATAGGTAGATCATTTACAGGGACCTGGGAAACATATCTTATGCTCAAAACCACCAAGTGGAATTGCCAACTGTTGACATGAAGTTTAATGTTTTACCCTTTAAACCTGAAGCGTTGCTTTTTCCTAGTCTTGGAGCTGCCCTTAATCTTAAAAAGAGTAAAAAATCTTTCGATTTTTGGCATTTTGGGATTCGGCGTTTCACAAGGCATGTTTTCCTAATTAACAACTCCAGATTTCCCAGTGCTGAAATCCCGAAATGGTCTTATATTAAAGTAATAAATTAAAAAAAAAAGGAAAAAGTAGGTGCTATAAACCCTAATGCGCGTTTCACAAAGAATCCTCTAATTGTGATTAATTAAACTCTTAAAAATGATCAACAACTTAATCTCTCACCTTTCGGGTTTCTTTGTATCAAAGTGTTGTCAAAGCGCTAGCCCTTGAACTCCTAGTTCCCGATTTTCTGAAAGGAAGAAGTTAATTATTAATCTTAAATGATTAAAGCATTAATATAAGTAATCAACATCTAAACTAATCCCATCACGATTTCATGATTCGGGGTTTTCTTATGACATGCCTTAGGGGTACAGGATCCCCGAAATGTCGAAATGTGAAATCACAATTTTTTTTTAATAAAGTTTAAGACAAGTTTAAGTTAATTTAAAATGGGATTAATAAGGATTAAAATGACTTTTTGCGTTTCTCATTTTGGGGTTTAGTGAAAGCAGTCGTTTTAAAGCTCCAGTTTGAAATCGTCGATATACGGTAATATTTGCAATGGACGAATATAGATTCTTTTGATTTAACTGTGTATCTTTGGCCATATCTTCCCCATTAAGACATTACATTTTTACCACCTATCTCAATATGCCGATCGTAAGTAGAGTTAAAGGTTAATAGAGGATTGGTTTCTTTTTTCGAATTTCATTTTTATCGTTTGAATTCAGAAGTGAATTGCATTCAGCAAGCTTACACATTTGTCTCTGCGATAGGAATTCATCCTAAACGCGAACATTATGGCACCTAGAAAGGCACCTAAGAAAAGTGAAGAAGCAGTTGAAAGCTCCAACCTAGAAGTAGATGTCGTGTCTGATACTACACCGCATTGCATTGACTCCATCAAATCCTAGAGGCAAATTTTCTAAACCCTGGACTACGAAATCAAGAATTTTCCCTACGATTATGAAAACAAACTCCAGGACATAGCAGAGTCCAAAATTCACAAAGTGGCTATGCGCCTACGACTCATGACATACAATGGTATGATCATTTGGGATTTAGAGAGGAAAAACGTGCAGACAAGAAGCATTTTGGACAATTAAGGGGTCGTCATCAACTCTTTCAAACTGAAGCATATACAAGTAATGTACAAAATGTATCCCACTTCTAAATATATTTATAAAAAAGAATTCGTAAGTGAATTTCAAAGGAAAGAATGTACATAGGCAGACCAAACATACCCCAACATAATCAGAGACTGGTGGAGACACCCACCAAAATTCAGGGCCGATACCCATAATGTTTATGCCACAACCTCTTTGAATGAGTACATGGTTTATGTGGCTATGATGTTATGTAGACTTTTTGGAAAATAAATCCCTACCCATTTTCCTATAGAATGAGTGTCCCTTTTACGTGAAGTAGCCAAAGGCTATAGCTTCAATTGGAACAAAAACCTATCAGAAAACCTAGCTAAGGAAGTTATGGAGTATCAAACCGCGAGGTCTAGTGGTAGACCAATAGATTTTTACATGTCAGCATACATCATGGATGCTATATGCTTCACAAATCCTTTCCCTTTGATGAATTGGAGTTGGAACCCAGCTTGCCTTGAACCAATTCATGAATATCATTCTAAAATGTGGGGAGAAAATGCTAAAGATTCTTTTTACAAAATTTGTCATTTCATGGTGATACTGGTGCATCGGATGATGTTTGGTTGTGCACCCCCCCCATATGTCAGATTCAGTCATAGGAAATCTCAAGGCGGTTGCCAATTGGTTTATTGAGGAGAATTTCTCCTATATCAGGGTTTTCGGATGTTCTATCCCTCCTCATGCACTTCCCAAATTCCTCCCTGATAGACTGGTATGAAGGTAGGTAGCTCATCAGATAATAACAAGTGGTATTGGGATACATCTGAGGACAACTCAAAAGAAATTTTGGCCAATCTTTCCCATACAGATTGGAAGGTTTTCGCTACTCAACCTGGGTCATTCCAAAGTTGAAGCTGCAACTCTTGAGGAGATCAAGTTGGCGAATCTCGAGCATAGGAAACACGACCCTTATCAAACAGTGGGGAGCCACATGCCTCACTATGGCATGAAAGCATTTGAACATGAGGAATCCCCTCTTGATGACATTTTAAAAGGGGTCAAAACCTATGAAGAGGTGTTAGGCAGGGTTCAGACGTTATCATTCGACTTGCAAACCAACCTTCTAGACATAGGCGAAGTGGTTTTCCCAAGGTATTGTAGGGCGAAGCAACAATGCCCCCTCCAGAACAAGAAACCATTCCCCCATGCTTCAGACATAAAGCACAGAATAAAGAAAACTCTGAAGAAAACCCACAGGAGGTTGAAGGATATTCACAAAACAAAGAAGTCCCACATACAGAGAATCCAGGAGCAGAAACACAAAAAGGGTTTGAGACACCTCCCGAATCCAGTCAATCTCCCCCTCCTACGTCATATACTCTTCATATTGATACTCCCAAGACAACAGGTGAAACAAAATCCATAAAGTTGTGAAACCACATCACTTCCTTGACCCCTTTACAATCTACTTTTGGTTTCCCTCAGGTAGGAATCATATATTCTAGTGACCTCGAACCTATCTCCAGAGATGAAATTCCTCCCTCTGATTACTTCTTCAGTAAAAAGAGGAAGGTTGTATTAAAAAATGAGTTGTATATGAGATAAGGTGGTATGGTAAAGAAACACAAGGTGCTGGTGGATGGGCAAAACTTGGAAGAGGGAGATTTTTCTATAGAGATGGCGGGCTCCATGGGAGCGCTGGCAACAACAAATCTATTCATTGTTAACAATATGAGAGAAAGGTTGCAACAGAGTAACTGCAAGATAACCCAGTTACAAGATCAACTAAAAGATACTGAGAAAAGTATCAAAGAAGAAATAAATAAATTTCTAGTGCAGGCTAGAGCTGCCAACAAGCAAGAAATTCAATCTCTTAAGTCAAGTCTAGATGAGATGAATGAAAAGATGCAGACTAGACAAATACAAGTTATTCGGAAAGAATAATTGGTAAGATAACTACAGGTTAAATTGAATTCAATAAAAGGCCAGGTTATAGAACCAAAAGTTTTTTAGGACCAATCACTAGAAATACATGCGAAGGTAGAAGCTGAGCAACAAAAAGTAATCTCCCAAGTAGAGATTATTCAAAATTATTTTCAGGAAACAAGCAATGTTTTTGATAAAGTTATTTTTAAAGAAAAAGAAGCTAAATTAGCGAGGGCCACTTTCCAAAAGTCAGTTGCATGTTCTGAAAATGAAGAAGTATAAAAAATTCTAAAACTCTCTTTCACAGAGAAGATTAGAGGCGATATCATGCTCAAGGTATGGGAAAACAACATAGCAGAATATAAGAAAATAGTCAAAGAAATCAAAGATGATTGTGAAAGAATCTTTGATTCATTGGACAAGGAATCATTAGGTATTGGAAGAGACAATTGCATTGGGAAATTAGAACAGATAAACATTGTAAGACACCAGTTTAATTTCAAAGAGGGTTTGAACAAATTTCAAATGGAAATTTCACAGTTAAAGGAAATGGATGTTACTCTAATAGACAAGTGGCTAGTGAATCCCAACTTAAAGTTGCAATCAATCAAGTTTGCTGGTAAGGAAATTGAATATCGGCTTCCAGAAACTCACAGAAAATTCTATTTATTTGAAGCAGAGGATCTTCTAGAGTCTCCATCTAGTACATCTTCTTGAAAAATGTATTCAATATATCAAGTCAAAAGAAGGAGATACTTCAGTAAAACAATGAAGTATCATTTTGAAAACTTATATTATCAAAATGATAGGAAATTAAATGATAATCATGTAAATGGTTGGGGTTTGCAATTCTTGCAACCGTTTGTCCCTAGGATTTAGGAGATCACCAACCAACAATCATCAGGGATCTGGTTTAAATGTAATTTCAGGATACTGATCAAAGGGCTTTTTCTGGGCGCATTTTAAGGATGAATTTGAAGATATTTTTGAATAAATAAAAATACAGATTGAATATTCCAGATCTGGTCAAATTTGAGTTATGTGTTTCTCTGTTGTTTCATATTTTTCATATATATATTTAATGAATACTTAACTACAATTTAGTACAACCTCTACTGTGGTGAACAATTATTTTTGCTATTTAATCGTTTACAGCTTTTCCTCTGTATCGGCTATCAACAGATATAAGACTTGCAAATGTTTTAAATTTCAATATCATATGCTTCATTAAGAGTTTTTCCTTATTACTTTATTCTCCTATCAATAAAGTGAGATTCCTCTTTAATTGATGCCTCACCCTGCTTGACAGCTTTATGTTTTCTTTTCACTTCATGCATCTCCCCTTTTTCAAAATTTAACTTAGATACCATAAATGACCTTTGATTTCTTCCCACTATTAATCCAAGGTTTTTGGAGTTATTTTTACATGTTTTACACAGATTTTACCCTTTCTATCCTTTTCAACCATGACTGTCCCAATCACGATAAAAATGAATATTGAACCTGGACTATCGGATCAAATGAGAATTTATTTGAATTTATTTAACACCATTTTATAGACAACAAACAACTGGGTTGAGTTAGAGTGCTCATGGGCGGTTATTGAAAGAGACATTAGCATCCAGGAAAACTGGGAATCTAGACGGAGACTGTTAAGGAACCAACAATAACCCTTTTCATATAACCTACCTTTTTATCTATATCCCTCTCTTTCTTTTTGGATGCCTTGACGACGTACTTTAGAGCCTTAAAGTACAAACTCAGGAACAACATATTTTTTGGCGTCGTTGCCGGGGAATGAAGAAACGAAGCATTTCCCTGGGAAGAATGACATTGACACTTTCTATCTTTGATAGTGAAAAAAGATAGAAAATATTATAAGGCTACCCTTATATTTCACTTGACGAATCCACGATAAATAAATTGGATTTTAACTGAAAGAATACCAGAAGAAACCCAGACGACAAACAGATTTCACTAGTTCCAGATCCAGAAAAATTTTTAAAATCAAGAAGATATCTTGAAAAGATTATATCATCAACAAATAGATTTTATCAACCTAAAACTACAGAGCCGAACACTAGAGATATTTTTGAAGGATCGAATACCCCATCATATTACGGGGGATTACCTACCAATAAGATTACAACCTTTGAGCCTAGTTTGGTCTCGCCTGATTTTAAAACTAAGATTTTCCCAATTGTTTCTTTCACCAACAGAGGTAAAAGATGTGCGTCACTTCCCACCTCGATTGATACATCATCACTTCATGAATTTCATTTTCCTATCCCTCAGAACTCTTACGGCCACCCTATTCTTCTCGACACAACTCCTGTTGATTCTCCTTTATATTCACCCTGTGAGTCTAAGGAAACTAGTCCACTTTTCCCTAGTTTCCCTTCCTCAAGTTTCCTGTCTCTCAATAACCAATTTCCTGAAACCCTTATTCATAATTTCCAAGCAACAACCTATAAATCACCAATGGTTGTGGCCAAAGGAGGTGTTGCTGGAGGTGGGGCTAACGAAGGAGGAGTAGGTGTCCAAGTACCACCCCCTAGAATCTTTGCAAAGGTGGTTGCTAGATATGCCTCTTTGATCCTCCCAGTTCCCCTACATGACTTACCTGAAAACTACATGAAGAATATTTCGAAATTCACAGGAGAGGGTGATTTAACTACAACCGAACACATCAATTTCTTTGACCAATTTGTCGATATCCTTGGACTTGAACATGAAGATGTATATTCGAGACTCTCGGTTCAAAATTTTGAAGGATAGGTAAGAACCTAGTTCCGAGGCCTAGCAGCAGGATCTATACCGTCTTATGAGGAACTTGAAAATGCCTTTATTAGATAGTGGGGGGAAAGGAAAGACCATCTCTATTATCTAACTGAATTTGGGGCTCTAAGAAAGAAACAATATGAATCAGTCCTCGAGTTCACTCAGAGATTCAATAAATTGTATAATAAGATCCCAATCGAGGTCAAACCCTCCCAACTTGCAGCAAAAGTAACCTTCACTGGGGTGTTTGACCCTGATTTCACCCTGTTATTGAGGGAGAGGAGATCAGTAGACCTCACCAAGATGCAATATGATGCCTTATATATTGAGTCAAACATGATGGCATCAGGAAAATTGAAAACCAAATTTGAAACTGGTAACAAAGAAACCATAAGATATAGAGATCAAGGGGGACCATCCGGATCAGGAAGATCTTCGGAAGACAAAATAGATGACATGACGAGAATAATCAAAGAGCTCTCAAATAAGATTTCAAGAATAGAGATAGATCAAGCGAAGAATGAGCACTTTCCCAGAAAGGATTTCAAAAGGAATCCTAACCCTCAAAATCCACCAAGACAAATTAAGAATGAGGATAAAAAAATCCAAACTCCATTTTAAAGAAGATGTGGAAGATTTTGAGGAACTAGAAGAAGACATCAATAATATTTGCGACGACTGCCTACAACCTTTTTTAATGAGGCAAGACTACGAAAAATTTGCAACCACGAAAGATAGATCCCAAAATAACAAAAATAGTGATATTATTGAAGATTTAACCTATCATGAAATTGCAGATGATATAATGGCTGAACTCCACCAAAAATACAATCTAAGGCCTAGAAACAAGATCCTTGCAACTCCCCCAGTGAAAAATATTTTTCCAAGGGGTGAAACAGATGAGTCAGTTTCAAAAAACGCTGAGAAATAAACTATAAAAACTAGAACTGCTGACACACACCCTACCAAGAGAAAGTCAACAGAAACATCAGCCACGAATGTGCAGAAAACAGAGGTCCCTGTAATTGAAACTAAGACCTCACAACATAGGAAAACTGAGAAGAAGGGGTTAGAAACCCAAACCATAGAGATCAACAAAACCATAGGAAGTTTTAATTTGGAAAATGAAATAAATAAAATCAAAATCCATATACCTCTTGTCAAACTGGAAATAAATCCAATTTACAGGAAACAAATCGCCAAATTAATCAGTTTTTCAGAAAACGAAAGTTAGGCCGATGTTATAAATTTAGAATATGACAAGCCTAACATAATTTTCGGCCCACATTTCGATGGTTCCACAGACACTATCGCCCCTTTCTATATCACTCTAACTGCGCACGACCACGTACTCCATAATTGCATGATAGATTCTAGAGCCTCTCACAATGTAGTTCTTGAAGCCATTATGGAGAGACTCGGTCTTGAAATTACCAGACCTTATGGAGATTTATATTCTTTCAATTCAAGAAAGCTTAAGTGTATAGGCATGATAAAGGATTTAGTTGTAAATATTTCACAGATACCCACGAAAGATGTTCTAATGGATGTGGTCATCATTGATATACCCTTGAAGTACAGTATGCTCTTATCAAGGTCTTGGGGCACTAAAATTTGAGCATCCCTCCAACTCGACATGACGTACGCCACGATCCCGATCTTTGGAGGACAGTTCACACATTTGTACAGAGAAACCAGGTTAGCATTCACTGTAAGTGACCCACACAACCAAAACTACCCTATTTATATTGTTGATCAATATTTAGGCAATTGTATTTTATCTGTCGATGTACAGAAAACAAAAAAGAAAAAGAAAAAGTAAAACAGGATGTATATAACACTAGTGTCTAGAATTTTGTTTTTGATGGTGCCTCATCTTATTTTGGGGCTAGAGCTGGGGTGCTTTTTTTGGCACCTGGTGACAAATTTGTTATCCCTTTCTCTTATAAATTACAGTGGAACACTAAACATACAAACAATGTATGCGAGTATGAAGCCCTAGTGTTAGGATTAGAAGATGCTAGGAGAATGAAAATTAAAAACTTGGAAGTCTTCGATGATGTAGAGCTAATTGTGAAACAAGTAAATCGTGAATACCAGGCCAAACATCCTAGGTTAAGATCTTGTCGGAACTGTGTTTGGGATCTGATCGAAAAAAAATTCTCCTCTGTTAATATTCATTATATTCCTAGAACAGAAAATCAACAGGCAGATGCGTTAGCCAAAGCATCTTCAACGTTCACACCTCCCACTGCTTTCAAATTAAAATACCATATACTAATGAGACATAGGCCTTCCATACCGAATAACATACAACATTGGCAAGTTTTAGAGGACGATGAACAACTCCGGAATTTTTTAGAGACAGTAGATGACTTTGCTAAAATGCATGTTGACCAAGAAAACCAGAATGACCCTATTTGGATCATGCTGGAAGGCGAAGACCCCCAAAAGTTCCAAGATAAAATCACTGACCATCGGATGCTTGTTTAAAAAAATAATTAGATACCTAAGGGTCTGATCCCCTTAGAAAGGTTATTTAGTCATGATGACATTCCTTTGAAGACTATCGTACAGCCTCAGCCAGAGGAGGTCGAGGATTGCGATGTAGGTACCAAAGAAGTTCCTAGGTTGGTGAAATTATCCAGATATCTATCTCCTGAAATCAAAATAAAGTATGCAGACTTAATTAGACAATATAAGGACGTTTTTTCTTGGTCTTATGAAGAATTAAGAACTTATGACACTACCATTATGGAACATAAAATTCCTTTGAAGCCAGGCGTCAAACCTTTTAAGAAAAAACTCAGGCAAATTAGCCCCATCCTACTACTAGTAATAGAAAAAGAAGTTAAAAAACTCATGCATGCTAAAATCATTATCCCACTGAGATACTCTGAGTGGGTAGCCAATTTAGTCCTAGTGAGAAAGAAAAACGGTGAGATCAGACTGTGTGTAGATTTTAGAAACTTGAATCGATTCTCGCTTAAAGACAATTATCCATTACCTAAGATGAATCATGTTTTAGAAAAAGTAGTTGGAGCTAACAAAATGTCCATGATTGATGGTTTTTCAAGTTACAATCGGATTGTTGTACACCAAGATGACAACGAAAAAACTGTGTTCACTACCCCTTGGGTTACTTTTGTGTATGACAAAGTTCCTTTTGGTTTAATGAATCCAGGGGAAACTTTCCAACGAGCCATGGATATCAATTTCATGGGAGAAAGAGATAAGTTCGTTGTTATCTATCTAGATGACCTGACTGTTTTCTTTAAATCTGATGTAGAACATCTAACGCACCTCAAACAAACTTTTGAGAAATGTCGCAAATTTGGTTTGTCACTTAATCCCAAAAAATCCCATTTCGCAATGCAAGAAGGTAAACTCTTGGGTCATATTGTTTCAAGAGATGGAATCAAAATCGATCCCAAAAGGGTTGAGGCGATAGATACCATAAATATTCCTAGAAATGTAAAAGAAATTCAGTCTTTTTTAGGAAAAATAAACTTCTTGAGAAGATTCATCCCTAACTTTGCCGAAATTGTTAAATTAATTATAGATATTCTTAAAAAGAACAACAAGGTGAAATGGACAAACGAAGCGAAAGCGTAATTTCAATGAATCAAGAAAGTAATAAGAGAATCTCCAATACTGGCAAGCCCAGATTACACAAAAGAGTTTTTTATTTTCTCTTTTGCCTCTGAACATACAATCACAGTTGTATTGTTACAGAAAAATGATGAAGGTTTTGAGAGGCCTATTGCATTTTTTAGCAAAAGTCTCAGGGATGCTGAGCTAAAATATGACATTTTGGAAAAACAATCTTATGCAATGGTAAAATCTCTCAAGGCTTTCAAAACCTACGTATTGCACTCGAATATCATTGCCTATGTGTCGTCAAGTTTTGTTAAAGATATATTGGTGCAGCCAGACATCGACGGAAGAAGAGTCAGGTGGCTGGCTAAGATTCAGGAGTTCGACTTAGAAGTCAAACCAAATAAAATGATCAAGGGCCAGGGTTTGGCCAAATTGTTAGCCAAATCAAATCTAAAATCACTTGGGATAAATCAACTACAAGAAAATGAGGGATTTCTAGAAATAGATGAGCTTGACGTCACTCCACCCACAACTGAGATTCAAGACAAGTTCTTTGCTTCATTCTGGTACTGCGATATCATTTATTTCCTACTGAACCTTCGATGTCCTAGTGAGCTAACCCCATCTAAAACCAGGACACTGGAGTTACATGTTGTAAAATATTTTATCATAGATGGTAAATTGTATTGGAAAGACCCCTTGGGTTTCCTGATGAGTTGCTTAGTCGAGACCGAAACAAAAAGGGTTATAGATGAATTCCACGAGGGAGTGTGCAGCGAGAACCATGCTTGGCGGGAAATGGCTTATAAAATCTTAAGAGACAGGTATTACTGTCCTAAATTATTCACAGATGTAAACACTAAAGTCCAAACTTGTACTCCTTGTCAGATGTTTACAGACAAACAGAAAGTCCCAGCCTTGCCTTTAGTTCCGGTTAAAACCGAAGCTCCATTTTAACAATGGGGTCTTGATTTCATTGGAGAAATTCACCCACATTCCAACGCGCAACACAAGTGGATTCTAACTGCAACAGACTATTTCACTAAATGGGTGGAAGCCATTCCCACAAGAAATGCAACCGACTCAGTAGTAATCAATTTCCTAGAAGAAAATATTTTATCCAGGTTTGGTTGTCCCCAAAAGATAGTCACTGATAATGCCCAAGAATTTAAGTCAGTGGCCATGTTAAGATTCTGCCAAAAACACATCATATTAGGACACTCAACAACTTACTATCCGCAGGGTAATGGTTTAGCTGAGTCATCTAATAAGAGTCTCAATATTGTGATAAAGACGGTTTTGACTTAAAATAAGAAAGCATGGCATATACATTTAAAATATGTTCTATGGGCTAACAGGATAAGTATCAAAAGATCAATTGGGATTTCCCATTTTCAGATGGTATATGGTACCGATGTCATTTTACCAATAAATTTTGCTCTACCCATGATGAAACTTTGGCAAGATTCAAATGAAGAACCCAACGACATTACCAGGAGGATAAACCAGCTGGTTGAAGTTCAAAAAAATCTAGCCGAAGTGAATGAGAGGTTACAGAGATATCAGGATAAAATGAAGGCCTTATTCGATCGAAAAGCTAAAGATAGAGATTTCCTCCTTGGTGATGTGGTCCTGAAATGGGAAGCCAGAAGAGAAGACACTGGTAAACATGGCAAGTTTGATCCAATTTGGTCTGGCCCATATAAGATTTTGGCTTCTGAGGGAAAAAATGCTTTTTTATTAGAAAATCTCAATGGAAACATTCTCAATGCCCTTGTAAATGGGTGGCACCTCAAACACTTTATGCAGTAATGTATTTTTGAATTCTCATTGTACATACCAATTTGTTTTCACGATTACTGTATAGTTTCATTTCCTTCGGTAAAATTTTTCATTAATATATATATATATATATATATATATATAAATTTATTCATGAGATTTCCCGACAATCAACATGCTGACTTATTCTGCAGAAAAGTTGTTAACCAAGAGACTATAGATGCTAAAAAGGAGAGAGGCACAGATAAGTATATTAATTGTCTTCCAATGAAAAAGGTAAGAAATTAACAACCTTTTGGCTAACAAACTAGGATTTACCAAGGTATAAGATTATGTTCTGAAAATTCAAGATAAATTATCCTAAGAGATTTGAATAAATAAATCACTAGTTCGATTGATGCTGATGTTATCATTGAAAAAAAAAAAAAAAACCTTTAAAGAATGGTCATGTGTGCAGTAGTGCTTCTTAGGCACGGTAAAGCCCACTTCTCACGGTACCCTAAGTGTTTATCACGAGTTCTTTAAGAAACGAAAGGTTTCACTTTGGTTATGAAAATTCTCAATCAAACCTTCAAAATGAGAATAGGTTGAGTTTATAGTTCTTTAACTTTAGTTGAACCAAAAGTATGTCTAGGTTAATCCTAACCTTATTAGCTCTCCTAACAGGAATAAACTGATTCGTTTTTCTCAAGGAAATCCCTTAAAATATGTCAAGTCTTTTCCCTCAAGAGTTTCCCTTAAGCCAATGATGTTTGAAGGAAAGAGAGAAGATTAGTCCAGATCCATTTAAGTGAGTTGACATGAGTCCGTTCTTAAAAATATCAAGCGGATATCTTCTCAAGTATATTACATACTTATTGATTGCCCCCACTTCATATTAAAAGAAAATATATATAGACAGATGGTGAAAGGAAACTCGATATGGGAAGTTGGATAAATTCACCGGGGTACTAAACAGGCTCACTAGTAGTGAAGCAATATCTTCATATCTGATAAGGCTATTATACATTAATTACAAGATGCTCTGGTAACTTTTCTTCTCTCAGCTAGATTCACATTATAAGTTTTTGGGATTCCCTAATTTGACACCTTTAAATTTACTTTACCTTGATGCAAACAGAATCAGATGAAACCTAGTAGAATGATTAATTTGGTTTTGATTATCTTATATAGATTTGAAGTCAGTTTTAGAAAATGAAATCTATTGAGAACCTAACTTGAGAAAATCAAAGGTTTTATTTTTGAAGAATTTTCAAAATCAAATGCAGAGATCCTAAAGTCTTCTCTCTTTTTCCCTCCTGGTCTGTTTCACAAAGCTAAATTATTGACCCCATTCACCCAATGAAGTCACTTTGTTTACATGTTCTTCTTGTCCCACAAGGAAACGCCATGCCTATATGGAGCCTAATGTTGACACAAAGTTTAATGTTTTACCCTTTAAACCTGAAGCGTCGCTTTTTCCTAGTCTTGGAGCCACCCTTAATCTTAAAAAGAGTAAAAAATATTTCTATTTTGGCATTTCAGGATTTGGCATTTCACAAGGCATGTTTTCCTAATTAACAACTCTAGATTTCCTGGTGCCGAAATCCCGAAATGGTCTTATATTAAAGTAATAAATAAAATAAAATAAAAAGAAGGAAAAAGTAGGTGTTATAAACTCCAACGCGGGTTTAACAAAGCATCCTCTAATTGTGATTAATTAAATTCTTAAACACGATCAACAACTTAATCTCTTGCGTTTCGGGTTTCTTTGTATCAAAGTTTTATCAAAGTGCTATCCCTTGAACTCCCAGTTCCCGATTTTCCCAAAGGAAGAAGTTAATTACTAATCTTAAATGATTAAAGTTTTAATATAAGTAATCGACGTCTAAACTAATCCCATTGTGATTTAGCGATTCGGGGTTTTCTTATGACATGCCTCAAGGGTACAGGATCCCCGAAATGCTGAAATGCAAAATCATGATTTTTTTTAATAAAGTTTAAGACGAGTTTAAGTTAATTAAAAATAGGATTATTAAGGATTAAAATGACTTTTTGCGTTTTGCATTTCGGGATTTAGTGAAAGCAGTCCTTTTAAAGATCTAGTTTGAAATCACCAATACATGGTAATATTTGCAATGGACGAATAGAGATGTTTTTTACTTAACTGCGTATCTCTGGGCATATCTTCCCCTTTAAGACATTAAGGTTTTACCACCCGTCTTAGTATGCCTGTCGTAAGTAGAGTTAAAGGTTAATAGAGGATTGGTTTATTTTTTCAAATTTCATTTTTATCGTTTGAATTTAAAAGTGAATTGCATTCAACAAGCTTACACATTTGTCTCTGCGACAGGAATTCATCCTAAACATGAACATTATGGCACCTAGAAAGGAACCTAAGAAAATTGAAGAAGCAACTGAAAGCTCCAACCCACAAGGAGATGTCGTGTCTAATACTACACCACATGCCATTGACTCCATCAAATCCTGGAGGAAAATTTTCGAAACCCTGGACTACGAAATCAAGAATTTTCCCAACAATTATGAAAACAAACTCTAGGACATTGTTGAGTCCAAACTTCACAACCATGACTCATGGCATACAATGATATGATCAGTTGGGCTTTAGAGAGGACAAACGTGCAGACAAGAATCATTTTGGACAGTGAAGGGGTTGTCATTGGCTCTTTCAGATCGGAGCATATACAAGTAATGTACAAACTGTCTCCCACTTATAAATATATTTATAACAAAGAATTCGTAAGTGAATTTCAAAGGAAATAATGTACAGAGGTAGACCAAACATACCCCAACATAATCAAAGACTGGTGGAGACACCCACTAAAATTCAGGGCCAATACCCATAACATTTATTCCACAACCTCTTTGAATGAGTACATGGTTTATGTGGCTATGATGTTATGTAGACTTTTCGGAAAGAAAAGTCCTACCAATTTTCCTGTAGAATGGGTGCCCCTTTTACATGAAGCAATCAAAGGCTATAGCTTCAATTGGAACAAAATCTTATCAGACAACCTAGCTAAGGAGGTTATGGAGTATCAAACTGCGAGGTCCAATGGTATACCAATAGATTTTTACATGTCATCATATATCATGGATGCTATATGCTTCATAACTTCTTTCCCTTTGATGAATTGGAGTTGGAACCCATCTTGCCCTGAATGGATTCATGGATATCATTCTAAACTGTGGGAAGAAAATGCTAAAGATTCTTTTTACGAAAATTGTCATTTCATGGTGATACCGGTGCATCACATGATGTTTGGTTGTGCACCCCCCCGTATATCAGAGTAAGTCATAGGAAATCTCAAGGCAGTTGTCGATTGGTTTATTGAGGAGAAGTTCTCCTATATCAAGGTTTTCAGATGTTCTATCCCTCCTCATGCACTTCCCAAATTCCTCCCTGACAGACTGGTATGAAGGGAGGTATCTCATCAGATAATAACACGCGGTATTGGGATAGAGTTGAGGACAACTCAAAAGAAATTTTGGCCAATATTTCCCGTACATATTGGAAGGTTTTCGCTACTCAACCTGGTTCATTCCAAAGTTGAAGTTGCATCTCTTGAGGAGGTCAAGTTGGTGAATCTTGAGCACAGGAAACACGATCCTTATTAAACAGTGGGGATCCACATGGATTACGATGGCATGAAAGCATTTGAACATGAGGAATCCCCTCACAATGACATTTTCAAAGGGGTCAAAACCTATGGAGAGATGTTAGGTAGGGTTCAAACGTTATCATCTGGCAGGGTTCAAACATTATCATCCGACTTGAAAACCAACCTTCTAGCCTTCCAGAGACACAGGCAAAGCAGTTTTTCCAAGGTATTGCAGGACGAAGCAACAACGCCCCCTCCAAAATAAGAAAACATTCCCCCAGGCTTCGGACATAAATCACAGAATAAAGAAAACACCGAAGAAAACCCACAAGAAGTCAAAGGATCTTCACAAAACAAAGAAGTCCCACAGACAGAGAATCTAGAAGAAGAAATAGAAAAATGGTCTGAGACACCTCCCGAGTCCAGTCAATCTCCCCCTCCCACGTCATCTACTCTTCATATTGATACTCCCAAGACAACAGGTGAAACAAAATCCACAGAGTTGCTAAACCCCATCACTTCCTTGACCCCTTTACAATCTAATTTTGGTTTCCCTCAGGTAGGAGTCATATATGATAGCGACCTCAACCCTATCTCTAGAGATGAAATTCCCCCCTCTGATTAATTCTTCAGTAAAAAGAGGAAGGTTTTATCAAAATAGGAGATGTATATGAGAGAAGGTGGTATGGTAAAGAAACACAAGGTGCTGATGGATGGGAAAAACTTGGAAGAGGGAGATTTCGCTACAGAGGTGGCAGGCTCCATGGGAGCGCTGGAAACAACAAATCTATTCATTGTTAACAATATGAGAGCAAGGTTGGAACAGAGTAAGCGCAGGATAACCCAGTTACAAGATCAACTAAAAGATATTGAGAAAAGTATCAAAGAATAAATAAGTAAAGGTCTAGAGTAGGCTGGAGCTGCTGACAAACAAGAAATTCAATTGCTTACGTCAAGTCTAGATGAGATGAATGAAAAGATGCAAACTAGTCAAATACAAGTTATTTGGAAAAAAGAATTGGTAATACAACTATAGGTTAAATTGAATTCAATAAAAGGCCAGGTTATAGACCTGAAAGTTTTTCAGGACCAATCACTAGAAATACATGCGAAGGTAGAAGCTGAGTAACAGAAAGTAATCTCCCAAGTAGAGATTATTCAGAATTATTTTCAAGAAATAAGCAATGATTTTGATAATGTTATTTTTACAGAAAAAGAAGCTAAAGAAGTGAGGACCACTTTCAAAAAGTTAGTTGTATTTTCTGAAAATGAAGAAGTATCGAAAATTCTAAAGCTCTCTTTCATAGAGTAGATTAGAGGCGATATCATGCTCAAGGTATGGGAAAACAACATAGCAGAATATAAGAAAATAGTCAAAGAAGTCAAAGATGATTGTGAAAGAATCTTTGATTCATTGGACAAGGATTCATTAGGTATTGGAAAAGACAATTGCATTGGGAAATTAGGATAGATAAACATTGTAAGACACCAGTTGAATTTCAAAGAGGGTTTGAACAAATTTCAAATGGAAATTTCATAGTTAAAGGAAATGGATGTTACTATAATAGATAGGTGGCTAGTGAAGCCCAACTTAAAGTTGCAATCAATCAAGTTTGTTGGTAAGGCAATTGAATATTGGCTTCCATAAACTCACAAAAAAATCTATTTATTTGAAGAAAAGGATCTTCCAGAGTCTCCCAGAAATTTCTAACATCTTCTTGAAAAATGTATTCAATATATCAAGTCAAAAGAAGGAGATACTTCAGTAAAAAAATGAAGTATCATTTTGAAAACTTATATTATCAAAATGATAAGAAAGTAAATTATAATCATGTAAATGGTTGGGGTTTGTAGTTCTTGCCACCGTTTGTCCCTAGGAGTTAGGAGATCACCAACCAACAATCATCAGGGATTTGGTATAAATGTAATTTCAGGATACTGATCAAAGGGATTTTTATGGGTGCATTGTAAGGAATAATTTGAAGATGTTTTTGAATAAATACAAATACAGATTGAAGATTCCAGATCTGGTCAAATTTGAGTTATGTGTTTCTCTATTGTTTCATATTTTTCATATATATCTTTAATGAATACTTAACTACAATTTAGTACAACCTATACTATGGTGAACAATTATTCTTTCTATTTAATCGTTTATAGTTTTTCCTCTGTATCGGCTATTAACAGATATAAGACCTGCAGATGTTTTAAATTTCAATATCATATGCTTCATTAAGAGTTTTTCCTAATTACTTTCTTCTCTTTTCAACAAAGTTAGATTCCTCTTTAATTGATGCCTCACCCTGTTCGACAGCTTTATGTTTTCTTTTCACTTCATGCATCTCCCCTTTTTCAAAATTTAACTCAGATACTAGAAACAACCTTTGATTTTGTCACACTATTAATCCAAGGTTTTTGGATTTCTTTTTACATGTTTTGAAGCAAAAATAGCGAACTCTTAAAGAAAACACATATTTTACCCTTTCTATCATTTTCAACCATGACTTTCCCAGTCACGAGACAACCTAATATTGAACCTGGACTATTGGATCAAACGAGCATTTCTTTGAATTTATTTAACACCATTTTATAGACAACAAACAATCTAGTTGAGTTAGAGCGCTCATGGGCGGTTATTGAAAGAGACATTAGCATCCATGAAAACTGGGAAGCTAGACAAAGATAATTAAGGAACCAACAATAACCCTTTTCATATGACCTAACTTTTTATCCTTAGCCCTCTCTTTCTTTTCGGATGCCTTGACAGTGTACTTTAGAGCCTTCCTTGGCCCTAGATGGATAAAAGCTTCCTTTAGAGCCCAACATTCATGTTTCCACCCTTGTCCATGTCTAAGGCCCCAAGACCCATACCTAGTGCTAAAAAATGCTCGTGGTATCTATATGCCTAGTTAGAGGCAAAGAATTGCGTCATTAGGTCATTTTTGGGGGAGGAGAAAAGGGAGGGAAATCAAGAAAGGGGAGATGTGGTATGATAAGGAGGTGAGAAGAGGTAAAGGATTGGTGGGTAAGGGAGGGGGAGTGGTGGGCATGGAGGAAACGAGGTAAAATAAATTAGAGGGTAGGGACAAGAGGTGATAAGAGAGGAAATGTGGATGGGTGTAACAACCCCACCGTTATGACAACAAGGTGACATACAACAGGTAAAAATATTGGCGTTAGGAATTAAACATCACATTTAATAACAACATCATTGACAATCATTCAATATATTAATGAAACATTATTAACACATTATCAATATTTCACGACATAAAGCTGGCGCAACATTGCAAAGAATGGTGATACCCATATCGATGCATTATCACAAATAAACATCAACCCATAACCATTGCCTTCTTTAATTAAATAAGATGCATAACATCACAAATCATAAATCGCCCAATTTATCTCATAAGGATAATCATAAGATAACATCAAGATAACATGATATAAGAGAATGCTACTTAAGGATCATAATGAAAAACATAATGATGACATAAGATACTACCCCACCAACCTACCCTGCAAGGTTAGGATGTCCATGACACATAAGCAATGCTCAAGCCTAGGTTCCAATTGATTTTAACCATTTAATGTCTCAAGGATGGAGACTATTCTGATGAACAAGGAGGTGTATACATCCCTCTAACGCAATCAATCAAAGAAACTATCTAAATCAACAAAGTCTACTATCATCGATCTCATCAATCCATCAATTCTAAATATCAATTAATCAAGGAACAATGGTAATCATTCGCATAACATAATAGATCATATTAAATCCAAGGCACAAGAATTTATGAGTTATTCGAGGTGCAGAGACCAGTCACAAAATCTAGTCATCTGTCATAATAAATTTCCATTATGTGCTAGAAGACTAAACTCTATAACAATCATTTATTGCATAAAAACCAGTTGCGCAAGAAGTCCAAATCTAAAACCATCATTCATTACATAACAACCATTTGCGCAAGTGACTCGAAGTACCTTTCTTAATCAATCCTTTATAACCCAACCAAGCCTATGTTGATACTGAGAGGGGGGTGAATCAATATCAAGTACAATTTAAAACCTTTTTGAACTTATACTTAAACCATTCAATTATATCCAATGACAAATGAATAATAGTATAAGAGCTACACCAATACACCACAACACACCATGCACAATATATGAGAAATAATCAATAGTTATTGTTCAAGGGAAGTAATGACTTCCAAAAGTAGCTACAACTTCCAAGTGTAAAGGGAGGGATAAACCTCCAAGAGGAAGATATAATCCTCCAATATTAAGAGAGATTTGAACTCTCCATCCTTGCCCCTTCCTTCCTCCCAAGAATATATGAGAGATAATAAAACTTCACATTAAATCATCACCTTCAACCAACCATCACATAGAACTTGATAATGCTTCCTGAGAATTCTTCAAGTTCTACAATTATTCAATTCTTGGAATACTCTGATCCTGTAGATAATATTATTCAGTTTATTCTTTGAAAATTTTCCAAGTTTCACTCCTTGAATCCTCCCCAAAAAGAAGTTATAGAGAGAATGGTAGACCTTGTTCAATTCTGGTTTATTCAGGAGATCGAACTTGTACAAAATTCCCCATGCTCAATATTTAACATCATATTCTGAAACTTGCACACAAGAAACTATATTTCGTACTCCTTCCAATTCAATTCATCCCACATCATTTGGATTCTCAATGAAGAAGTTATGACTGTTTTATCCGGAACACCTGTTTATTGACTAACTTCATGACTAGTCAAAAACCCTATCTTCCATAGAGTGTATCTCCATAATTTTATTGAATCAAGAGATGCAACTTTTACCACAGGTACCTTGATATGTCTTGTCAATACCATAGAAATTTCACCATTTGAATCATTCTAGAAAAATAGTTATAGGAAAAATGGTAAGATGACCTGAAAATAACATACCTTAGAACACATCACCAAAAGACTTCATCCTCCCTTGAAATCCGACATTCTTTACTTATGATTTCCTCTGAAATTCGACTTGGGTATCAAATGAATGTATAATGATATTTATTTATACCATTCATGTCACTTCCTTTTAACATTATGGCCGACCTGACACTTTCTTATTTTGTAATTCTTTTCTTCAATTATTTTCAGGGCCTACATGTACTTCCTTCTTCAATTCACTTTGTCATCTTCAAAAATTCATTTCTCCTCAACCATGAGGATCCACGTGACATGCCACATACCAATAGAAACAACATGATGTATACTATCCATCCATGGGTGTTGTATATGCATGTGCATTATCCTTCATGTCCAAATACCTTCATCAATCTTGCGGTCCAAAACCCATGACTAGGGTTGACATCAATGACAACAACCAATATTCCAACA
>ML789569.1:513174-544463 GCA_009831015.1 Picea engelmannii
ATTTAAATAAAATAGTTTTCAGGTCTCTTTTAAAGAACTAAACTTAATGAAGCAATATATAAATGAATACGAGGGAAGCCATTGACACTTAACAATAACACATTGGTATAGTAAAAATTAGTTTAATCCATTTCAACAACCCTTAATATTATAAGGACAAGGGAATAAAATAAAAAATCATGTAATGTTATACAAATAGGATTAGAAAGTAATTGTCCTGAATAGTCAACTAGAGAGAGACCCAAGGGACAATTGACGTACAAATTCCTAGTACAAGTTCCTTCACTAACAAGTCGAAGATAAGGTAATTGAGTAAACATCCCCTCGCTGTACATAACATGGTGCAAGTAAATTGATGATTAATTGATTATCCGTCCACATTAGCCTTAAGGCGCATCGAGACAAAATTTTACCTATCATTAAAGAATAGCATAAATCATCAATGAGAGCAAAAGCGTTGAGATACTATGACAAAAGAATTAGTGAAAATTACAAACATGAGAGCATAGCATTAAAACTCATTCACATTTAATTTGGGTTAGGTAGTACCTTTAAGAACATCAAGCAAGTTTTATCTATGAAATCCATAATAGGCATTCCTCTTAATTAAACTTGTAGTAATAAAATTAGACCCAACCCTTGTCTTAGCTTACGAGATTGGAATTTCGAATTATTATGTATGAAGTAACGCACATGAAATGCCTTCTCAAGGATCTTGAGTGCCAATTAATCCATAATATCAATAATAAGTTTTGTTACAAGATACTTGTCTTAAATCGAAACACGGGTTGGATCTTATCAAGGATCAAGGAATGGTAGCTAGATAAAATAGTAGAAAATATAACAAGATAGCCCTAAACTCATTTTCGTCACTTGCTTAGTCAATAAGGAGTGATTTCAAAAGTTACACCTCGCCCAAACTGCAGGCTTTCGCCACTGGGAGAGTTCTCACTTGAGATCAACTTATGAGTTTATTGTTTTTATTAGAGAAAGGAGTTATAATAGCACAAGGGTCAAATTGAAGGTGATGATCGGTCAGGAAAGAAAGGAGGCTAACAACCCCGTTAAGGCAATTAAAATATTTTCCTTAAAGAAACTCACACAAGGTCTTCAGTGTTGCGCCCAACAAGGTGAAATCGCCTTTAAATAGACAAGAAAATGACTGTCTCGAAACAATACTTCTTAGTAACTTCCCACCCAAAATCTTGAAGGATAAATCAACAGGTTCTATCCTCAAAGCACACTCTTTTCCAAGGGAGAGTGTCATGATTTAATCAAAAGGAGTATGCACCCGCAGTCGGGATGTAGAGCGTAAATTGGCACCCAGGAAACTGGATTTTCATTGGGAGAGTTAGAAGGCTCTGCCCTTGACCTCTGATGACCAGACGAAAGGCCTAGGAAAAGACTCAGGCTGATCCAAGCCCCTTGGGAGGCCCTGAAGAAGCTGGTGCAAAAATCTTAACCTACCAAATAAATGGTAGAAGAAACACAACCATAAGTAATCCGCCAACTGGACAAGGCCAGAGATTTAAGAAACATCTAATAAATCAAACCTTAACATCAAAAAATCCTGGGAAGTCTTAATTGAGTACCAGTAGGGTTATTTAGACCTGCCAGAAACAAATCGTGGATCTTGATGCATTTCAAGGAAATTGAAACCCTTTTGGATCAGATTAATCTAGGAGTTAAGTGGATGGAACCTCGAAAACGAGAAAGGACACTCAACTACTCCAGTATGTAAAAGGATGCATTTCAATTGAGGCTCTAAGCCCCAAAGTTGAATAGCAATATGAAGGGACTACTAGAAGGAGGGAAGCGTACCACTAACCAACACGCAACAAGTGATGACCGCCAATAGAGGATGAAGGAAAAAGAGAGCCAAGGACCAATAATTAGTTGAACAAGTGGGAAGAAAACGCATAATTTTTCCTAGGAAAAAATTGCACTAGTACATTTGGGTAAAATTGCGATGGCCCGTTCGATGCAATTTCCACTTTATATTGTTGGGAGAACGAAAAACAACAGACCCCTCTCAAATGTCATTTCACATGACGTCGCTTTTCTGGCAACCTAGATATCGTCTCTCTTGCAAAATTTCATGTGAACACATGTCATCTCAGATTTGACTGTCCAAACCCCATATAGTCGTTGCTACAACGACACTAGAGACATCAAAATTCCAACGTCCCATTTCATTGGTCTCCACTACGTGGAAGCCATGGGAGAGACATTATGGACGTCGTAATACTGACGTGTGGTAACATCGCACAATCGAAATTAATGTATATATCAATGATGTGGATCCCATGGGGAGAGATGTTATGGATGGCTTAATACCGACGTATGGTATTCCATCAGAGCGGTGTTATCGACGTCATAATACCAATGCTAAGCTATATATCACCGACGTATATGCCATGGGAGCGACGTTATGGATGTCGCAATTCTGACGTATTGTAAGGCCGCTCAAATGATGTTAAGCTATATATGACTGACGTATATTCCATGGGAGAGACATTACAATACGTCAGAATAGCAACGACCTGTAGGTATTTAAAAAAAAAATTGTTTGAAATCAAAATTTTCAATGAAAATTGAAAATTTCTTTACTTTTCCAGTATTCATTGTTTGTTTACTCCAATCAAATTATTTCATTATTTATTTTGACATATCACTCATAATTAATAATAATTCAATGATTGTGTCAGAATTGAATGAAAGACCATACAAAGTTAAATTGATTCAAAATAGGCCCATTGGTTCAGGGAGGTGGGTCCTTAATTAATAATCATTTAAGACTATGTGGTTTCCATAATAAAAATGATTGATATGTTGAGATATATTATATAAGTCTATCACATATTTAAACATATTTTTCATGACTATTCCCACAATATCTTGAAGAAATCTACTATTGCATATATCTTCATGGAAATTGTAGAACCAATTTGGTGGGGCAAGCTTTAATAGACAGAGTGTGTTATTCCTCAAATTGGATTGGAACCTCATGCATTATATAGTTGATCACTCATTCTCCTTCCCAACCTATATATCATATAATAATTGTACCTACTATCTTGTGGTTGGGCCTACTCTTATTCCCACCCCCCTACGATCAAGAGAAATGGAGACCAAGCATTGAAATTTGGTTTTTGGTGTAGTTCATATCATTCATTCATTGGCATTTAATAAGAACAACAAGGACAAATTATTTAATGATTATGAATTTATCCATGGCTAGAATCAATGCTTCACAATGAGGATCCCACCTCCTAAAGAGGACTGATCATCTGAGATCAATGATGAGCTGATAGAGAAATTTAAACTAATTGATTGTGTGGTCATCCTCCAATTGATCAAACAATTGACTTATCGACTATTGACAACATGATACTTGATTTTGAAGCTCCAAGCAAGCAGAAGATAAAATTTAATGCTAGTCTTGAATGATTGGTAAAGAGACAAAGGAATTGCATCAACAGTTCTAGTTGTTGGCCAATGTCAGATCAAAGTATAGTGTATATCCTATTGAATGTTGTAATAATAAAGGTAAGGGGAACACATAAATAGAGAAATCATGTACTTTTTAGGTTTTTGTCCCCTTCCACATCTTACTCCTAATTCCCATCCCATTTATGATATGGGTCAAGGAAAGAAACTATATCAATGAGTTCTTATTCAATATTATGTGTATATTAGATATTTATTAGGAACTAGGGGTTATGACCTTGAATCACATAAACATTAGACTTGCATCATATTTGGGGACTCCAGGTAAGGTAAGCAAAGGACCAGAAATGGGAACACCTCCATTCTAGTAAAAGAGAAAAGAAGGAAACATATGAAAAGTCAATATATGCTTTATATAAGGGGTCATAGGCAACAAATTCACCTAGAACCCAACTAAGCATTATTAATTAGTGGCTATGGTATAGTTCAAATGCTTAGTAAAAGTAAGGTAGGAACTCTAGCTTATGTTGGTCTTCAAGAGACTAACAAGGGTGTCCTATCTTGTAGTCCTAAATGATTATGAAATAAGTACACAACCCACGATTAAGAAAGGAAAACCACTTAATAATAATTCAATATTTCCTTGAAAAATTATTAAATATGACATAGTTATAAATAATAGTTAGGCAGAGTGATTTTGATGAGTCTCTATATGGACAATAAATTGGCCTTCCTAACATTCATTCAACTTCTGATTTTATCAAGACAAATTTCCACTTGAATAATCAATCAAGACCAATTAATAATCGTTCAGGACTGCATTCATCACTTTCCACCTATTCCACCACTTTTGATCATCATTCAAAGCATATTTAATAGTAGTTGGAGTTATTGAAGATGTTTATCCAGTTGTCAAAATTATAATTTACCATTTTAATCATCACATATACCACTTAGATGTCGCTCTCCATAGAAAATATAACATAGTTAGAATTTTATTGCAGAGCCAATTGCATCAAGAGCATTAATAGATCCTTACATTTATTCAGTTCTATATATTGATTGGTCAGTGATCCTTATGCATATGAAGTATCACCACTGGAATGAATTGGCTGCATAACATTCAATAGATATATGAAACCAACCATAATGATACTTCTAGATCCAAATTATGTAGATCATACAATGGCATATGAGCTAGATCATGTGCCAAAGTCCACTCTCGAATTTAGTTGTAGTTGGAGACACTACTGAATATTGAGATCAGATCTAGTTGTTTTGTATTTAGATCCATCTCCTTAGCGACTATTAATATGGGTAAGCTCACTATGGAGAATACACATGCACATTGAATCAATTTCAATGAGGTAAAATCATGACATGGAACAATCACTCATCAAGGGTTGACCGTCTATCTTCCAAGCCTTCATACATTGGAACACAACACTCAACCCATTGACTTGGATATAAAGAGGTGTAGTGGGGAATTCAAAATCTTTCCTTTGCCACTAAACTAATGATATTAGTGAGGTTTAATGTGTTAATACACAATGTGAGATGGTTGGTTGGAATCTTAGCTAACTTGGTATGTGTATATGAACCTGTTGAGGCATCTTAAATCCATTTAACTCAACAGTAGGAACCAAACCCACCACTGAGGCCCAATTAGACTCTGCAACGTTTAGTGGTGGAATGGTTCTCCAGATCTTGTGATCCGACTAATTAATCAATGGGCTTTACGTAGAGATTGACATGATGCTTTCTAGTGAAATCTCCTCCTTCAGTTTGAACGTTATTTTTCTATATTTTCTCTTATAGATGGGATCGATACAAGATAAAATCTGCTATAAACAAATTGGGTAACAAAGTGGGAAAGATTAACTATTGGAGAAGGCTGATATTGGGATAACCCACATGCTCAAACATGTAGACAATGATTCTTAAACCTACAACAAGCCTAGTACTAATACATTAACCTGTTGGTGTTCCAATTATTGACTGATATATAATTATCAGAAGAAAACATACATGCGATAATCGATGGCAAGAAAAATAGTTTCTTTAACTCTAATCATCAATAACATATTAACACAACAATTTACTTTTCATCATTAAATACAAGAACTTATAAAAATATTGAATCAGATAACTTATCAACAGATTCAGAGGTTGCCACTCATTACAACATCCATTCATGAGATAAAATCGGAAATAATTCTTCTTCAGATCCAATCACACACGCCTTTGATGAAAAATAGAAAAACTTTGTCTCGAGTCCTGAACAGGACTTCTCAATCAAGGTCGCTTTGAAATAGTTCTTTACGATCCAAAAATGAGGGTCTTTACAAAAACCATCGACCTCTAAAACATTCAAAGACCCCCTATTTAACAGAGTTGTATAGGTTCTCGTCCTTAGGGGACTGAGACCTAATTTTAGGAAACTGTTTAAACTTCGTAAACAAATTATTAACTTGACTATGATATTGGACTTAATCAACAAGAGTGGTTATTAACAAACATAGAAGACCACTCTTCTATCTAATTTAAGAAAATGATGGAATTAATCAATTAAAAAACCAATATTGTCTTTGAGATAGAACTGATGCATGCGCTGGAAGAACTGACTCGGCAGAAAATAGGACTTCGAGTGATAGAATAGAGCTTTGTGTTGAGTAATGGCATGCCTGCGATTCGTTGGAGGCCACTAGAGAAAACTAGTTGGATGAGCAAAGTCAGCTGAATTGTTCTGGAACCAATTTGCGTTGACCTGTGACTGAGACTTAACTCTATCTATGTGTCTGAGCTTTCGAAAGCTACGCGCACTCTGTCTCAACTGTAACTGACCCTTCTCCCCGCTTTCACTGTGATGTCCTAGTCATGAACAGGAAGACGTGGAGGTGAGTGTCCAATAGGAAAATAGGATGCATGGAGGTGATAGGTGATATGGGGAGTAGTCGGGGGGAACAAGTGGCGAAAGTTGAGAGGTAGCGGGGGTGTGAGTGGAGGTGATGTGGTGACCTGATCTCATATAAGCATGTGATTGCAGAAGTTTTCAAGGGTGGTTTGGTTCCACACTGCCTTTGGGCCCGCAATCCCCCACAATATTCCATGTACCCTTCCAACAATACCATGGTTCCAATTGCGAGACTTCTTTGGAAAATTAACGTTCGAGCAGTTTACGTCCCCATAATGCAGTGTGGTCATCGATCATGTCACAATATGTGATCCAGGTGATATTTCTTCCTAACCTGCTACAAAGATCAATAGATCTGGTTGATTTGAGATCAACGGTCCATATTCACTTCGGGAGTTCAGGCTTTGGGAGTTTTCATCTCTTTGCTTGTGCAATCCTCTGAAGTGTCTTATATCCGAAGTGGGGAATCTGCCACCATGTGTCCTTGTTGATGGATGGTCAAGATGTGATTGCAGAATTTTTTGAGGGTGGTTTGGATCCACACCACCTTTGGGCCCGCAATCTCCCACAAGCTGCCACATACCCTTCTAACAATACCATGGTTCCATGGGATCTCTTTGGAAAATTAACGTTCGTGTAGTTTACGTCGCTGCAATACAGTGTGGCCATCGATCATGTCTCAATCTATGATATGGGTGATATTCCTTCCTTACCTACTACAAGGATCAATGACTTTAGTTGATTTGAGATCAACGGTCGACAATTACTTCGGGAGTTCAGGTTCTAGGACTTTTTAATGCAAAGCTATTACCATCCTTCGGAGTGTCATATTTTCGAAGTGAGAGATCTGCCTCCATGTGCCCTTTGGATCTAGATGGTCTAGCTTCACTTCGGGAGTTCGGGCTTCGGGATTTTTCATATATTTTTTCAATAAATCCTTTCAAGCGGCATATATCCAAAGTGGGGGATTTGTCGCTGTGTGTCCTTGTTGATGGATGGTCAAGATGCACTTCGGGACTTCGGGTGTTTGGGCTCTTCAGAATTTTATGAATGTTGTGCTAAGAAATCTCCTAGAGTGGCATGGGCTATGAAGTGATGTGGTATCCTGATGTCATAAGATGTCATGACTGATGATGTGTCATGGAAATAAGCGTGATACGTGTCACGTGGAAATGGAAAATGACACAACCAAATGACCTGGAATGAGTGCCATGTGTCATGACTGATGAGTGTGTCATGTGTCATCACTGATGAGTGCCACATGTCATGAATGATGAGTGCCATGTTCTATGACTGATGAGTGCCACGTGCTCCGACACTTTGGGCTTCAGGAGTTTTGGACTCTAAGGCATGAAGTTCTCCCGAAGTAGTATGGGCCCGAAGTGACGTGGCCATCTCTAGTTACTTTGGGACTTCGGGAGTTCGAAACTTCGGGAAATTCTTGCTCTAGTGATTCGCAAATTGCTCAAAGTGCTAAGTCTCTGAAGTGAAGGATCTACCTCCACGTGTCTACGTTGATGGATGGTCCAGATTCCCTTCGAGGCTTTGGCAGTTTGGAATGTTATGCTTGGAAATCTCTCGGAGTGGTATGTCTCTGTTGGCCCTTGACCAAGTTTTGGAGATCCTTGGTCAAGTTTGACGTATTTTTGGGACTTCAATAGGCTGTCAAAGGCGGAGCGCATGTCGAAGCAGAGATCGCGGGATCTCATCCCCTTCTTTAGGGACTTTTGGGTTTTGGGCTTATGTAACGGGTATGGGGATGTCATCCCATGGGTTTACCCATGCTTGACCTCTTTTGTAATGTATAAATATATATCTAGGCAATGTAAAAAAGTGTGTGATGCTAGGTGTCATGCTAGGTGCTAAGTGCAAGTGATAATTGTAAGTTCTTTGTGAATACTATGTGAGACTTACAAGGCTAAGTGAAAGTATTTGTAAGAAACTGTGTAAAAGCTATGTGATGTAACCTAGCTCGGGGAAGGAGGATCTAGTGGAGTGTGCGCAGATCTCCTGTCCTATGCATAGTAGGATCTTGTGGCTCTGTGTATGTAGAAAGTTGACATAAGACAATAAAGAAGAAGAAGAGTTGGTGGATGTAGCCCCAGGCTGGGGGTGAACCACATATATCCTGTGTTGTGGTTGTTTTGTGCATTATGGTTGTTTTATTGTTCATATAATTCATGATTAGTTCAATGATGTGTGGTTAGATGAATGTGATAGCTTAGTACCTAATGATGTGAATAAGATGGTAGATCTAATCTATGTTGATGTTCTTAGTGCTTGAATGTAATGGATCTGAGTAAATATTGCATTGCTCTCTAATTAGGGTTTATCTGTGCTGTGATGTAGAGTTAAGTACTGATGAATAACGATTTCTAAGTGCTTTGTTAAGGATTTTTAATCACAGTTATGTGTCCCAGCTAGGTTGTAGATCGGGTGAGACTTCATATTCTTTGCAGGTGTTGCTGAAAGGCCCAGTAGTTAGGGGTTTTTTGGTGAGTTTTTGAAGCGTTGAACCCGGGCTCTGCCCCTATGCCAAAAAATGGTTATTTTTCCTAGACCTAAAACTATGATTGCTAGGAACTAAAGAAAAGAGAAATCTCCATGCATAGATATGTTTTCCTAGTGCCCAGTATTCTACTCGACTTGTAAAGCTATGTGCTAAGAAGAGAAGTTCGATCTGGAGAAAAGAGGGAAGATCTTGAAGCTATGTTCTTTAATAAAGGTAAGAATCATGAATTTTTTTTATTGAAAAGGTAAGATAAGTGGAAATTTTTGTTTCAAAAGTATGAATCTAGGTAGAGTTGATAAATTTTGTCCTATCTTGAAAACTAGGGAACAACTAGATGAAAGAAGGTTTGAAATGAGTATATATGATAAGAATAGTGAAATATATGTTATTCCTATTCATAGAAAGAATGTTTGGACTAGCAAATGGATGCAGGATCCTAGAAAAAAAAAATTGTAGGTTAGCTACTATGATCCTAGTGTGCAGTACAAGAAAGGTTGGGGATTATTTAAGAGAAAGAGAGGATTAACTCTTTGTTACAGTTGCAAAAGACTGGGACACCTTGCTAAGGAATGCCCGGGTAGAATACCTAGTTGTCTCTATTGTAAAGCTATGGACCATGAAGTTTTGGATTGCCCTAGAATGATTGCTAAGGTTGAAAGAATGAATATGAAACAAGAAAACCCTGAGGAAGGCCAAGAAACTAAGATAATCGCAGAACCCTAGAAAGAATCAGAGATTGTATTACTACAAATGAAAGAAACCCTGAATGATCACAAAGATACCAACTTATTAGAAATATTCAAAGAAAAAGAGTGCATGGAAACAAGAAATTGTCAAGAATAGGAGACTTCAACATTGACTGTGTTTTGGATGAGGAAACACAGGTGAATATCATGACAGAAAGAATCTGGGAAATTTTAGGAAAGCCTGCTATGATTCCTTCATTGGGAGGAATAGGATTATTTAGAGGAAAGATGATAAACCTATGTGGAAGACTGACCTGAACCTCTATGAGTTCTCATGGAACTTCAACAGAGGAAGAATTTGAGGTTGTTAATTTTATTGATAACAATGCCCCATTTTCTATGTTACTAGGAAAACCCTGTATTGAGAAAGATCAGACTCAAAGAAATGAAGAGGACGCTCTAGAACATAAAATGAAAGAATTAAAAGACTTCATGACTAGGAGGATAGTGAACTTGATCGAAGAACAAAAGAATAGGTCAAAGATGTTCAAAACCAAAAAATTGGATGTCAAAGTTGAAAGAACCCAGGAAGACTTGAAACATCTATCTGTACAGGAGAGTAGAACACCTACCCCAGACAAAGAAGAAGTATTACTCTCTAACCCCATGAAAGAATCTCAACAACGTGAAGTTACTATGCCAAAAGGAGATAAGAATCATAATGGAAAGAGGAATACGGAGACACATATCATAGGGAAGAAAGCTAGAAAACTTAGTAAAAAGCAATCCAAGCTAGAAAATTTGTAGGAGGTTCCTGAGGGGACTTCGCAGAAGAAAGGTCTGCAAAACTGTAACTTCGCTGAGATATCAAAACAGTGCAAAGTGGCACTTCACCATGGCAAAGCAATATAACCATTGGAGTCATTATGACCATTAGACCGACACTCCTGAACGGTTAGAACATTAGCTATGACCAAAAAGCTCGCCATTGGGCCATTGGGGCCGCGCCATAAAAGATAGAACTGCATTGATGAAGGAATTGCATCCGTTGGAAAGATATGTTGCATCACAGTCTACTTATTCCGTCAACTTTTGCACCGAGAACACTTTCACGAATTGTATCTGAGCCCATGAGAGAACTTATCGTTACCACACTGTGTTTACTGATATTTCGACACGTGTCCTATTTCATTGAGCATTCATTCATCGACCTGAGTTATCTAATCTCGAGTGTGCATGTCGGACGAAATCAATGCAGTAGAAAATTCCATATAATAAGTGTTAATCGATCTAATGGACGAAAACATAATGTCCACAGGGATTCAAGCCTCATCAACGAGAGGAGTGCAAGCTTCTTCATCGACCACTCACGGATTTGGACCATCCCGACCTGCAGCCGAGAAAAGAACCAAGCATCAAGATGACTTGGAAAATGTGAAGTTAATCCCATCTATCTTGCTCAACTACATCCTGCCTCTAGCTAGCGTGGTGAGTCATGACAGTGTCCCAAGGGACTTCGATTACACTCTAGTTATTGCGTACCTCCTGAAGGCGATACATGTAGTTCGAACACAACTAGATAAGATCATGGGATTAAAATTCAGTGACTTCAACCTAGGGGATCGCAAGAACCACAACATGCTCTCCCCTCATAGGTACTTCACTAGGATGAAGGGAAAGAACTTGAGGATAATCCCCCAACCATGGACTATGAAAATCGCGCAGTCCACTGTCTTGAATGTGATGAAGATACCACATTTTGGAAGGCACTAGGAGGTTAATGCGTGTGTTAAGCTCYTGTTTTCGTGCTACCATGGMAACTATCTRTGGCTAGACAGACACATCACATTTGATCCGAYGTTGATCCATAGGATCACCGGATTGAGCATGCARGGACCCGACACACWAGACTTTTACCCAGGGAAGACTACAGATCATGCCCTGACATAGAAGATTAAAGACACCTACGAMAATGTAGAGAAGGGGACGTGAGGATACAAGGTAGCCTCCATATAGAATGGTGCAATGCACCTTGCCTTCCAGCTGATCGTAAGAAATATAGTGAGAAAGAACATACCTACACAGGTCACAGGGTTCATTGTAGACCTYGCGGGAAAATGCGTGGAAGGACTACAAATRAACTGGAAAAAGTACTTAGTCAACCAATTAGAATTGGATTTCGGCGAAGCTCAGGATCAAGGCTATGAGTTCCATTTTAGCTAGCTTCTGATCCTCATCACGTTTACTACTTGGGAGATGCTAGAAGGTGCGACCTTCCTGGACATTGAGCCGTTCGAGCCGCTCGTTGTGAAGTTCACCAGACTTTGGTACTCGAGCAATATGGAGAAAAAATGGTAGTTGAATGCGGTATTCCATACATACTATCTGTAACTAAAGAGGGATATTGAAGTTGTCCCTCGTATGACGTTGAACACCCTACACTAGTTCAGGCCCCTTATGAAGTTCCACGCAGATCAACACTTCATTTATATCATTGTGTGTGCAGATGAGAGTAGAGAAGAGATTCAGTCATACTACAAGATCATAGAGGAGGACCTAGAAGAAATAATCAAGGACTAGCCTGCAAAGCTCCTTATCCCTGCTGACCCCACATAATTTTCCAACCCTAAACTAATTGGCAGCCCGAAGGCCACTCACGAAGAGAATGACACAACTGGAAATAGCAGAAGGAAGAAGATAGAAGAGGTACAAAACTTAAGTAGTGCATTAGAAGAAATTGCTTCAGAATCACCTGAAGGAGGAGGTAATGACGAAGTAGATAAAGAAGAAAACAATGGAAAAGAAGATCAACAGAAGCAAGGTGAAGTAACACCGCCTAGGGATCTCGTTGATGAGACTGATCCATCTAAGAAAAGAAAGGTTTCCCCCAGGAAACTTACCTCACGGAAGAAATCTAGAGCTGGTAAGACTAAGCTACAGACTGTTCTCATGCTCGATGACTTCGACTTCATCATCGTAGTTGTATCAGATGCCTCGCAAGACATTTTGTAGAACAATGAAGCCAAACAAGAAGCCATGTATGATAGAATAGAGACAGAACTAAGAGGGTTACAATAGTCCCTTCACTCCAGCCGCGTTGTGTCCACTGCGCCCCCGCCATCAGAAGGACAAGAGTTGGGAGATGAGCCTTCCCCAGCTCCACAGAATAGTCAATGCGATCGAAGCTTTCCTTCGTCGCACACAGGAGGAAAAGGCGCATGCCACAGTGGTCGTGAGGCGGGAACAAGAGGAAGTGATAAATAAACGCTGAGTTGCAATACAGGAGAAGGATGAACTCCAAGCAATGTTCAAAGAGGAGAAAGCGCAGATCCAACAAGAGAAAGAACAGTTGCTCACAGAGCAGGTTGGAGTAAAAGAAGTAGTTAGCAAAGAACTTCGCTCTGTGACGGGCTTAGAGAAAAAGGAAGAAGACCTAGTGGAGCACCAAGTAGCACATCTTGTTGAATCTATCCATCAGCTCCAATAGAAAATAGCAGACCTAGAGCTACAAATAGTGCCAAGCACCCCATAGGACATGTGACACCAAAGAGAAGCCACTGCCTGGAGTGCAGTCGAGAGAATCATAGCATTAGCTTTTGAATGTAAACAACTTAGCAATAGAAGTGCGTAGACATATGAGAGACTTACTGAATACCCTGAACTGAAGACACTGGAGTCACAACTCCAAGAGGAAAAGAAACAAGCAACAACAATGCAGGTGTAGTTGAAACCCCTGTCAGGAGTTGAGAGGATGAAAATATCCTAGGAACAATGCACTTCTCAACAACAAGTCCACACCATATAGAGAAAAGTCATGGAAGTGACTCAGAGGCTCCAACCAGTCCAGGATGAAGCATGCCAACTGTTTGAAGAGATTGAAGGCTGAGGAGTAGAACTGGAACAAGTAGTCACTACTTTCGAACAACTCTTAGAGGTACCTGTCAAAGAGGTAGTTATTCAAGAGTTCCTCGAGCAGGAGGCCTTGGCGCAACAGTAGGTTGCAACAGATAGAGCCAAGCTCGAGGATTTTGAGGCAGATCTATCCAGATCAGAGTGACTCAGGATGAGTCATGGGTGAGTGTTGGGGGGTTGTTGGCCCTTGACCAAGTTTTGGAGATCCTTGTTCAAGTTTGACCCATTTTGGGGACTCCGACAGGCTATCGAAGGCCGAGCGCAAGTCGAAGTGGAGATCACAGGATCTCGTCCCCTTATTTATGGATTTTTGGGTTTTGGGTTTATGTAATGGGTATGGAGATGTCAGCCCATGGGTTTACCCATGCTTGGACTCTTTTGTAATGTATAAATAGATATCTAGGTGATGTAAGCAAGTGTGTGATGCTAGGTGCTAAGTGCAAGTGATAATTGTAAGTTGTTTGTGCATACTGTGTGAGACTTACAAGGCTAAGTGCAAGTATTTGTAAGAGACTATGTAAAGGATGTGTGTTGTAACCTAGCTCAGGGAAGGAGGATCTAGTAGAGTGTGCACAGATCTGTTGTCCTACGCAGAGTAGGATCTTGTGGCTCTGTGCATGTAGAAGATTGACAAAAGACAATAAAGAATAACAAGAGTTGGTGGATGTAGCCCCAGGCTGGGGGTGAACCACGTATATCCTGTGTTGTGGTTGCTTTGTGCATTATGGTTGTTTTATTGTTCATATTATTCATGCTTAGTGCAATGATGTGTGCGTAGATGAATGTGATATCTTAGTACCTAATGATGTGAATAAGATGATATATCTGATCTATGTTGATGTGATTAGTGCTTGAATGTGATGGATCTGAGTAAATGATGTGTTGCTCTGTAATTAGGGTTTATCTGCGCTGTGAAGTAGAGTTAAGTACTGATGAATAACGAATGCTAATTGCTTTGTTAAGGCTTTGTAATCACATATCTGTGTCCCGGATAGATTGCAGACATCTGAGTCTTACAACCACCCCTACCTCTACCTTGGGTGAGACTTCATCTACTTCACAGGTGTTGCCAAAAGGGTCGATAGTTAGGGTTTTGTTGGTGCGTTTTTGAAGCGTTGAAACCTGGGTCTACCCTTGTGCCAACAGTCTCTAAATCTGACATGGCAGGCTCTTAGGACTTTAGGACTTGGGCTCTTTGGCTCTTCGAGACTTTGGCTCTTCAACTCTTCAACTCTTCAGCACTTTGGGTGTTCGCGTACTTCATGGGTTCACTCTTGATGTTAAACCTTGTGCGATTTTGACACGCCGAATGCACGAAAACCGTCGATCTTATTGGCCTAATGGATCTCCATTGTCAAAATTCAAGCTATCTATTTCCACAATCTGAGCCCGAAATTGACCACTCTGGATTGATCTGTTTGTCCACGAGTGTTTCTTGTGCATACAAAAAGGCTTGGTCGACCTATTGTGAGCTCAATCAATGGAAAACATGATGACAAGAATTTTGAACAAAATATGACATGTAATTATCCTTCAAGAAACAATCAAAACAAAAATGTGCATCAATCAAGCAAGAAACTAATAATAACCAAGTCAATCAATAATGGGAAACTGACTCAAGTGGTACCCAAAAAACAAAAAATTGATAGAGGATTTTTAGGTTGTGTTGAGTGCTCAACAAATGACGACTTACTGGATGAAAGAAGAATCTTTGTTCTTACCTTGGACTTAGCTGATGCAAAAGTTGGTTAATAAATTAATTTGTTTTTTATCAGAGCCTCTTTTATCCTTACATTTTAAATTCCTCGGTTGATGCATCCGGGCCTGCCTATGGGGTTTTCAACCTTTATTCCACCTTCATTTCCTATAACCCTGACTAATGCCCCTTTTAACAAGAATAGATTAAAGAATTCACTGGCTCCAGGACCTTTAGTTATCCTTATTCACTTGCTATGGTGTTGCTCTGCTGCCAACGAGCATCCATAATCCTGGCGGAGTCACCCCGACGTCACAGACCTTGGTCCACTGCCAGTGAGTGTCCATATCCCCAATGGATTATCTGCATACCCTCTCCTATTGTGCACTCATTTGATATGGTTGATTTTAGTTTAGAAAAATTCCCTGAGCAAGTGGGAGAGGAGGACATTTGTTATTTTCAAAATGAGATGGCTAAGGTGAATTTTTCCTAGCTCTGTCTTTGAGTTACATGTAGTCCTTTCCATCTTACCACCTTTCCCTTAAGGTTTTACCAGACCACTAGGCAAACACTTTGTCATTTTCCCAAGGTTGTTCATCTGTATGTTAGATAGAAAACCCTTTAAAACAACCGCAGGTCTCCCGATGCTTCTTGTGTTGTATGTGAGCGATGAGCCAGGAACAGAGTTCGTCATATCACATGAACTGAGGTCAACCATTGTCTTGTTAAACAGAATATTCAAAAGCACAGAAGTACTACAAAAATAAACAAAACAAAACAAAAAATGCATTCCACAATCGATGTACAACAAACATCGAGAAAACACACATACACAATTTTTTTTTTTTTTAATGAAAATATTGTTTTAGGGCTTCGACATTCACTGGGAGGGCGTCAGGTTCCCCCCTCATATTCTGCAACCGATATGTTCCTACCCCAATTTTCTCGGCTACCTTGAAAGTTCGAAGCCATAGATTCTGAAACTTAGAATGTTTTCCCTTTGGATCATTTTCTTTGACTCATTTTAGGACTAAGTCTCCTACTTCAAAATTCTTCTCTTTGGCCTTATGTTTATAAAACCATATTTTAACTATCTGTTGATGAGCTATGAATTTTTATTCTTATTTCTCCCTTTCCTCTTCCAACATGATGAGGGTATCAATTCTTTGTTGTATAACTAATAAGGGTTGTTCTCTAGAATCCTGAGCAAGCTGAAGAGATGGAAGATATAGTCCATTCGGAAGAATGGCTTCCTGTTTGTATACCAGAAAGTATGGGGAATTTCCTATGGCTTCCTTGGGTGTTACTCTATCAGAGCATAAGGCATTATGGAGTGAACTGTGCCAATTACTCTGGTTGTCTGCAACTATTTTCTTTAATATCCTCACTAGGTTCTTATTGGTTGATTCTGCCACTCCATTCCCCTGTGGATAATAGTTTGTAGAGTATCTGATTATGATTCCTTTTTCTAGAGAAAACTATATTAATAAGGTGGAAGAAAAGTAAGTTGCATTATCAAAGACAAGGACAAAAGGCATCTTGAACCTGGTGATCAGTTGTTTCTCTATGAATTGGATCACCACCTTTTTGTTCACATGAGTCAGAGGGATGGCCTCTACCCATATCATGAAATACTCAGTGGAAGTCAATATGTATCTATATTGTTTTGAGGAACTTGGTGTAATTTATCCTATGATATCTAACCCCCATTTCTCAAATGGCCTGGTAACGACCACAGGTTAGAGTGGGACAACTACTCTATTTTCCCTCCCTGAGCTTATTTGGAAAGTTTTATAGTTTCTAGCGTATATGTGAGAATCCCTGAATAGAATAGGCCAATAATAGCCAGCTCTCAGTATTTTGTGAGCGGTGGTGTTTCCCATGAAATGTCCACCAGCGGGACTACCATGGAGCTCCTACAGAATTTTTTCTGCATCTTCACGTTCGAGACATCTTAAAGCTACCCCATCATAATTAACACGAAAGAGCATCTAATTGATGAGGCGATATTGTGTTGATTTTAACCTGAGGGCTCTCCTTTCCCTGAGATTCAATTTTTCTAGGAAAGTCCCATAATGGAAGAGATAAGTCAATTTCTCATACCAAGACCCTTTCCCTAGGGAGATGTATGAAGCTTCACCACACCATACGGCCAATTCATTCTCCCACCCAGGGTCTCCATTTACTTGGTCCTGGGATTCAACTACCATTTTGCATAACCCTTGTCCCTTAACCAGTTTAACAGGTTTTATATCGAGATCAAATTCTTGGACTACTTCCATCTAGTTTCCTCTTCTTTCCCCCATCTCATATTGAATGAATAGAGATTGGACCACAGGGTGAGGCACAAAGACTTTGGTATGGTTTTTAGGGATGTAAGATCTGAAGTGTTTCACTGCCTTGTATACTACATAAGCCTGCTTGTCTATAGCAGGGAAATTTAGTTCAGCCCCTTGGATATTAGTTCTTATAAATCATATTGGGGCCTCGTTGTTGTCATCATCCTTCTGAGTCAGTATTGCAGCTAACGATTGGTCGAAGGAAAAAGTATAGAGGAAGGAATCTTTGCTAAAATAGGGACTTCGCAACACTAGGGATTGGGATATTGCAGCCTTAATATTACTGAAAGCACCTTTTCTTTCATCATCCCACTTAAATTTGGCATCTTTATGGATCATTTTTTGTAAGGGTTTGATAGTTTCAACGAAATCTGGGGTGAATTTCCTCACAAAATTGATTTTCCCAAAGAAAGATTGCATAGCCTTTTTGTTGTGGGGTAATGGAAGCTTAGTTATAGCCCTTATCCATTATGGGTCTATGTGAATTCCTACTTGAGATATAATGTGGCCTAAAAAATTACCTTCCTCGACACCAAAAATAGTTTTCTTAGGGTTTAAGGATATACCGTATTTCCTACACCTTTCGAAAATCTGGGTTAAATGTTGGATGTGATCTTCTTTCTTCTTTGAATACAAAGTCACGTCATCCAAATAGACTACTACAAACTTGTTGATTAGTCCCCGAAATTCTACGTCCATGGCCCTCTGGAAGGTTTCTCCTACATTGATCAACCCAAAGGGCATGCGTTTATAAGCTAAGTTTCCCCACTTGGTTTGGAAGGTAGTCTTCAAACGGTCTTCCTCTAAAACTAGAACTTGGTTGTAACCTGAAAAACCATCCAGCAAGGAGAAAATATCAGAGCCAAACACACTCTGCAAGAGTTTCTCCATTGGTGGGACTGGGTAGTTGTCCTTTTCTGACGCTCTGTTGAGGTTTCTGACATCTACACATAAGCGGATCTCCCTAGACGTTTTCCTCACAGGAACCAAATTTGCTACCCATGTAGAGTGTCTAACCTGGAATATAATATTGGAATATAGTAGTTTCTTTAACTCCTGACACATGAGAGGCTCCAGGGATGTGTGGTACTTCCGAAGCTTCTATTGGAAAGGTTTCACTCTAGGTTTTAACAGGATTGTGTGTTGAATGATACAAGTGTCATAAGTTTTCAGATCTCAGTAGGACCATGAAACGACATCTTGATATTGCGTAAAAAGTTTGAGATAGGCCTTCCTTTCCTCTTTAGATACTGTCTTGATGAGATTTATATTCTTGGGGTTTTCTGGGATTCCTAGATTTATAGTTTCGTGCATGGGACAAGAACTCCCCGTCTTTGTGTTAGTTGACACTTTGAATATTTCTCTTAAGTCAAAAAGGTTTTCTAAATTAGCTAACCCTTTATATATGTGTGAGACCTTGGTTTGTCATTCGGTTGATCTATACGATGATCGGTTTCTGTTAATTGCTCCTGAAATACTTCATCGTCATTGGCCAAGTCTTTAAAATTATCTTGATTGGTCAAAAAATTTATGATCTATTGATCTCATTCAAAGACCTTCCAATTAGAAATATTTTTGGGCATCGATGGCTTGTAGAGTAGCTCCACAATGAATCTGGATGATTCATAGTCTTCTATAGGGGATAACCTTGAGGCAGCGGTGGCCAGAGAATCAACAACAGTGTTCTTTGTCCTGGGGATCGTTGTAATGTTGAAGGATTCAAAACGTTTTATTATTCTGTGCACTTCATGTTGGTAATTCCTCAGGTGGGGAGAGTTGCAATGTATAGTGTTCCTTACTTGTCTAATGATGATTTCTGAATCTCTGAAAATTTTCATTTTTTAACGTTTAATTATATGGCTTTGTTTAGCCCTTGTACTAGAGCTTCATACTCGACGGTGTTTTTTTTGCATTCAAATTCTAGTCTACAGGACAAGAAACTTCATTTACCTTTTGGTTCAATGAGGATGCACCTTACCCATGAGCCTTCTTGCGATTTAGATCCATCGAAGTATAAGGTCCACATTTATGAACAACAACCATCAGCTTCCCTTTTTATACCACTTTCCTCCTTTCCCCCTATCTATTCTGTGATTTCTAACACCATTTCCTGACAGAAGAGGGATTCCCCCATCGTCATTAGAAAATTTTCTTGAAAACTTATTTAAGAGTTTTGAGTAAGAGGGATATAAGATGAGAGGGTGGAGAAATTCCCAAAATCGGAGTTGTGGGAATAATTTCCTAGCACGTGAAAATATGTTGATGAGGGCTCGTTAAGAGTTTCCAGGTCGATGACCATGTGTTTAAGATATCTTTCCCTATCGATTCTGATCATATTTGTGTGTCCCTTTAATGGCAACCAAAGGTGAACCTAATCTGTACTAAAGTATCCATTTAACTTCTCAGACCAATCTCGACTCAGTAGCAATCCATAAGCTTCTAGGATATCTACTACAATGATGTCAATTACTTGAACAAATTTGGGGTGTGTCGCTCTTCTCATCATTACACTTTGATCTTTCCCATAACATTCACCTGGGTTCTATCTAGTTGTATTACATGTTTATCACTTTTGAGAGGGACTGTCTTTATTTTTTTGGAGATAGACAATGGAATAACATTGGAGGATGCTCCTGAGTCAACCAAATAGTTATGGAGGTTTCTATTGAAGACTTCAAATTTCCAAAGGAACGGTGGGACAAAAGGTTTTCCTTTTTATCTTCAGAGAAGGCGTTTGCATTTGGTTTACTCCTTATATATTTGGGGGTTAGATTTTCTCCTTGTTTAGTGCTTATTGTAGGATTTTCTACTGATTTCAATGCTTGTAACAAAAAGTCCTTTTGTTGAGGGATTCTACACATGTCCATGATTGATATGTTTGCCTTCAACTTTTTCAAGTCTTCTACTATGTTGTAGTCTAGCTTGGGCGATTCTCATGTATGCATGTTTATAGGATTTCTTCAGGGAACAAAAGGTGCTTTTGGGTGATCGGGAGCTGGTTTTCCACCCGAATTTTGGGTTGTAGTAAGGTCGTTTGAGACAAGTTGACCCCTACTTCGTGATTGCATAGCCAAGACTTCAGCGGGTGGTTCTTGAACCTCAAATAGGTCATCAAAAGGCATTGGTAGGTCAGGGTCCCATATGAACATGGTTGTTTCTTCTGGTGGATCAACTTCTTCCTGATCAACAATATTCATAACTGAGCCGCTTGGTTGTTCGGTTAGGGAAACCTCGTCTAGAAACCAGTTTTCCATCAAATTCATGGCATGCACCCATTGTGGGCAATATCTTTTAGAGTGTTTTCTTGGTGATAGGTACATAAAGAGTCAGATGCTACATTTCCCATATCGATGTTTAAGTTGGCTGGGGGGGTTCAATTTCTTTGAAAGGTGGATTTCTTTTAAAAAAGGGCTTATAGGGCCTTTGGCCTTTGTTTCCTTCACCTGCACTTCTCTTCATGTATATGATTTTGTTCGACAACTTCTTAACCATGCGTTGTAGTTATTCTATGTCTCCACTTCCCTTTTTGGGACCTTGTTCTGTTTGTTTCCTTGGGATTCTAGTCAAAAGGAGTCCCCTCCTGGGAGGAGGTTGAACTTCCTTCTTAACTAATGATACCTAGCCTTCTTTACATCCCTTCATTTGGAACTCTATTGTTTTTTCTTCTTCAAAATTCTCAGCTAAGGTTGTTTTGGAAGCCCTCTTCACAAACATGGAAATAGAAGTTGGGAGAGCATTAGCATATACTTTGATTTGCATCTCCTTATTGGGTTTATCTTTGGGTTGAAATTTATTTAGGATAGTGGTGAATTGTTTATTAAAGTCTTTAACCTTCTCCTTTGAACTCATGGTGGTGGTGAACAACTCAACCATCAAAGCTCTTGTAGTGGTTTCTTCTGCAAATTTATCTAGAAAATCCTTTTGAAACTTTGTCCAACTAATTATGGATCCTAAAGGTAAGTTAAAACACCACGTGGAGGCCGAATTCTTGAAAGTGTTGGGGAAAATCCTGCATACTACGTCTTCATTTTGAACATTCATCAGTCTGATAGCTAGTATGAATTTTTTGATATGGTCTTCAGGCAATCCTGAGGTTTCATAGTCAAATTTAGGGAATAACTTCTTTGGATGTCGAGGAAGGTTATGTACTCGTCCATGGATGGCCAAATCATCTCTGGCCAACCAAGGTTGATTATTCTGAGGTGGGTTCCCCCTTTCTTCATTATGATCCTTGTTATCTTCCATGTCCTATGATCCTGAAACTGATCATTCAGAGTTAAAACCTTCCTCGTCGAAAAAATCATCGGGCTTGGATAAGTTGTTGGCTGGTGTTTTGGGTATTAGATTAAGGGGATGTTCTATTTCAGCGAGAGAAAAATATATCAGGTCTTCTACTATGTGCACAAAAACTTGTTCGGGGGTGTCGAACATCGGTCTTCTTACTTGTTTTATATGAGTAAGTAACAGAGCTAAGGGAAGCGCTCTAATATGTCGGGCGTAAGCTCTTGTGATTCTTCTAAATTGGTTCAAATCCTTGTGAGGAAGAGTGTAGGGTATCTCAGGGAATAGATGTTGTTCCTCTTGCTCGGGTGAGTTACTCATTTCAGGAATACTCAATGTGTGTGGGCTGTCTTGGGAATGACTATCCATGCATGTGGATTGTTTTGAATCTATAGGTTGTGTGAAAGATTTTGTAAAAAATATTGTCAGCCATTCATTCTTCAGGACCTCCTTCTAGCACCAGGTTCTTTTGATGTGTCCTAAATATATTTAACTCAACAGTAGGAACCAAACCTGCCACCAAGGCCCAATTATACTTTGCATCGTTTAATGGTGGAATGGCTCTCCAAATCTTCCGATCCATCCAATTAATCGATGGGATTTACATAGTGATTGACATGATGTTTTCTAGTGAAATCTCCTCCTTCAGTTTGAATGTTCTTTTTTTTGTATTTTATCTTAAAGGTGGGACCGACACAAGATAAAAGTTGGTATAAACCAACTGGGTAGAAAAGTGGGAAAAATTAACTATTGGAGTAGGATGAGATTGGGATAACCCATGTGCTCAAACATGCAGAAAATGATTCTTACACCTACAAGAAGCCTAGTACTAATGCATTAACCTGTTGGTGTTCCAATTATTGACTAAGATACAATTATCAGAAGAAAACATACATGCGATAAACAATGGCAAGAAAAATAGTTTCTTTAACTCTAATCATCAATCACATATTAACACAACGATTTAATTTTCATCATTACATACAAGAAATTATAAAAATATTGAATCAGATAACTTATCAACAGATTCAGAGGCTCTCACTCATTACAACATCCATTCATGAGATAAAATCAAAAATAATTATTCTTCAAATCCAATCACAAACGCCTTTGATGAAAAACATAAAAAAATTGTCTTAGGTCCTAAACAAGACTTCTCAATCAAGGTAGCTCTGAAATAGTTCTTTACAATCCAAAAATGATGGTCTTTGCAAAAACCATCGACCTCTAAAACATTCAAAGACCCCCTATTTAACAAAGTTGTAGAGGTTCTTGTCCTTAGGGGACTGAGACCTAATATTAGGTAACTGATTGAACTTTGTAAAACAAATTACTAACTTGACTATGATATTGGACTTAATCTACAAGAGTGGTTCTTATAAAACACAAAAGACCACTCTTGTATCTAATTTAAGAAAATGATGGAATTAATAAATTAAAAAAACACTACTCTCTCTGAGACAGAACTGATGCATGCATTGGAGGAACTGACTCGACAGAAAATAGGCCTTGGAGTGACAGAACAAAGTTCTGTGTTGAGTAATGGCATGCCTAGGAGCCGTTGGAGGCCACTGGAGACAACTGGATGCATGAGCAAAGTTGACTGAAGTGTTCTAGAACCAACTTGCGTCGACCTATGACTAAGACTTAACTCTCTGTATTTGTCTGAGATTTTGGAAGCTAAGTGAACTATGCCTCGATGGTAACTAATCCTTTTCGCCACTTTCACTATGATGGCTTAGTCATAAGCAGGAAGACATGGAGGCGAGTGTCCAATAGGAAAACAAGATGAGTGGATGTGATAGGTGATATGGGGAGTAATCGGTGGGAACAAGTGGCGAAAGTTGAGCGGTAATGGGAGTGTGAGTGGAGGTGACGTGGTGACCTAATGTCATATAAGCACATGATTTCGAAAGTTGTCAAGGGTGGTTCGGGTCCACACCACCTTTGGGCCCACAATCCCCCACAAGTTGTCATATACCCTTCCAACAATACCATGGTTCCAATTGCGAGACCGCTTTGGAGAATTAACGTTCGAGCAGTTTACATCCCTGCAATGCAGTGTGGTCGTCGATTGTGTTGCAATATATGATCCAGGTGATATTACTTCCTTACTTGCTGGAAGGATCAATGAAGCTGGTTGATTTGGATCAACAGTCCAGATTCACTTCGGGAGTTTTCATCTCTTTGCTCGTGTAATCCTCCAAAGTGTCATATATCTGAAGTGGGGGATCTATCATCGCGTGTCCTCATTGTTGGATGGTCAAGATGTGATTGTGGAAGTTTTCCAGGATGGTTTGGTTCCACACTGACTTTGGGCTCACAATCTCCCACAAGATGCCACGTACCCTTCCAACAATACCATGGTTCCAATTGCGGGACCGCTTTGGACAATTAGTGTTCAAGTAGTTTATGTCCCCACAATGCAATGTGTTCTTTGATTGTGTCGCAATATATGATCCGGGTGATATTCCTTCATTACCTGTTGCAAGGATCAATAATGTTGGTTTATTTGAGATCAACGGTTCGCAATTACTTTGGGAGTTCGGGCTTTGGGACTTTTTAATGCAAAGTTCTTACCATCCTATGGAGTGTCGTATCTCTGAAGTGAGAGATTTTCCTCCACCTGGCCTTTGGCTCTGGATGGTCCAGATTCACTTTGGGAGTTCAGGCTTCAAGAGTTTTCATCTCTTTTCTCAGGAAATCCTCCGAAGCGGTGTATATCCGAAGTGGGGGATCTGTTGTCGCGTGTCCTTGTTGATGGATGGTCAAGATTCACTTTAGGACTTCGGGTGTTCATGCTCTTTGGGAGTTTATGAATGTTATTCTTGGAAATCTCTCAGATTGGCATGGGCTGCGAAGTGACATGGTGGCCTGATTTGATATGATGTCACAGATGTTGATGTGTCATGGAAAGAAGGGTGACATGTGTCACATGGAAATGGGCGAATGACACAACCAAATGACCTAGAATGAGTGTCATGTGTCATGACTGATGAGTGTGCCATGTTTCATGACTGATTAGTTCCAAGTGTCATGACTGATGAGTGCCACGTGCTATGACTAATGAGTTCCATGTGTTTCAACACTTCGGGCTTCGAGAGTTTTGGATTGTGAGGCATGAAGTTCTCCCGAAGTGACGTGGCAGACTATCATTACTTCAGGACTTCAATAGTTCGAAACTTTAGGAAATTCTTGCACTAGTGCTTAGAAAATATCATGTAGTGCTAAGTATCTAAAGTGAAGGATATGCTTCCACGTGCCCTCATTGATGCATGGTCCAGATTCCCTTTGGGGCTTCAGCAGTTCAAAATGTTGTGCTTGGAAATCTCTCAGAGTGGTACATCTCTGAATCTAACGTGGTAGGCTCCCAAGACTTCAGGACTTCGTCTCTTCGGCTCTTCGGGACTTCGACTCTTCATCTCTTCGAAAATTTGGGTGTTCGCATACTTCGTGGGTTCTCTCTTGATGTTAAACCTCACACGATTTTGACACGTTGAATGCATGAAAACCGTCGATCTGATTGGCCTGATTGATCTCCACCGTAGAAATTCAACCTGTGTGTTTCCACAGTTTGAGCCAGAAATTGACCGCTCTAGATTGTTGCATTTTTCCATGGGCATTTCCTATGCATACAAAAATGTTTTGTCGACCTGCTGTGAGATCAATCAATGGAAAACATGATAACAAGCATTTTGAACCAAATATGACATGTAATTATCCTTCAAGAAACAATAGAAGCAAAAATGCGCAAAGACTCAATCAAGAAATAAACGAATAAGAACCAAGTCACTCAATAATGGGAAACTGACTCAATTGGTACCCAAAAAACAAAAAATTGACAGAGGCTTTTTAGGGTGTGTTGAGTGCTCAATAGAACCAATGTTATCATTTTTGGATTTTAAACCTTAGCTAGCGTATTTAGGTAGGTTTGTTAATAACCTTAACTAGATAGGTATGTTGAAAACCTTAGCTAGCTTATTTGTGTAGGTTAGTTAATAACCTTAACTAGCTAGGTATGACGAAAACCTTAGATAGCTTATTTATGTAGGTTAGTTAATAACCTTAACTAGCTAGGTATGTTGAAAACCTTATACAATTGTTTAGTTATAAACCTTAGCTTACTTACAGGTATTGGGTTAGTTCGAAACCTTAGTTGGTTCCTTGCAAGCCCTCCCTATGGTTTTTTTGAACTTGGCCATATGGTGGCCTATCTATGGTCATTTGGGAGCTGGCCCCACTTTCCTTTCCTATCTGACCTCCCTTATGCATTAATATCACCAGTGCCTTGATATCATCTATTACTGCCATTTTCAAAGACATAGGTTAGGTACCTCTTTGGTCTGAAAAGGGAATGGGTATTATTTTACCATTTTTTTCTAGCATATTTTTATAGCTAAAAGGTAGGGCCCTACTTGTAATGGAAATGTTTCTTCATTTGAATTCCATTGTGGGCCTTGGGAACTAGTGAAGGTCTCTAGGCTCATTTTGGGATTCTAAAATAAAAAAAGTCACTAATATGGTTTTGAAACCAAACCATGCCCACCTATAGTTTTGAAATTGGCTCATGCACATACATGAGCACATACACAAGTGCATACATATGCACATGCAGAAGCACATGTACATATATCGTTCACATAGGTTTTGGGTGGGAATCAATGTTGCATACTTGAGATATTCGACTTTATGCAAAAGAAAGCATTCAAATTAACCTGGACTACCACTAATAAAGAAAAACATTCCAACAATTCATAAATTCTCAATACTACGTTGTGATGGTTGGGATGGGAAATACACAAGGTAATGTATGTATTAATAATTAAAGTGTATTAGCGAGCTTTAATGTGAGCATTAATACACAATGGAAAGAATATCTATATAATAACCTAGCTCCTTCCCGTTGATATGCTAAGGTTTACCTTGACCTGTGAAAGGCCAATTGGACCTATGAAGGCCAAGCAAAGGAAGGGTAGAATGATTAATTAAAACTTAAGTTCCATTTCCAACTGGGCCAACCGAAGGGTCTTTTGGTATTAAAGAAACTATGGTAAGGAAATACAAGACTATGAATAACTATTTTGGTATTAAAGAAACTATGGTAAGGAAATACAAGACTATGAATAACTATAGGAAGGTAAGGTATCTATTATTTATAAATATATTAATACACAATAATATGAGTGAGATGAACATTAATTAATACATAATGGTAGGCATAATATCTATATAATAGCTTATATCCCTATAGGATAATAAGGTGTTGGCATAGCTAATTTTCTTACATTAGTCGGTCTTTAGGTCGAAATAAGAAAATGGTTGAGAAATGGTGAGAAATGGTAGCCCTTGATACCTAAATTTTGGTTCAAAACCCCTAAAGGTTGGCCTTAACATATGAGAGGCCAATAAAAGGGAGGGAAAATTTAGGTATGAAATAAAATACTATGGGAGGGTACAAGACTATGAAAATTAGATTAAGACCTAGATTAGCAGGTAAAACTCCCCTCTAATCATGCCAAACTCAACCTTCATTATTCTTTAGGTATAATTAGTAAATAAATATGTGGGAGATTGAATCAATACATGAATTAAGGGGGCATGAATGGATTTCAATCCAACAATGGGTGCATGCTTCTAGCCAATTTTGCATGCAAAGATCTCAAAATTGGCACTGATATTCCCATTAATGATATGGGAGTAGGGATACATACCCCCATATTATCATCTAATCTTAACCTTTACTAGTGCTTCTATACCCCCTACCTATTTCTTCAAAAAAGAGAGGCTTATGGTGATCATTGGGTTTGACATATCATCTCTTATTGTTCACATTTTCATTTCATTACCTTGAAGTATCTATCTATTTATTTTATCTAGGTCATAGACATATATCTATCCATCTCTTCCCCTCTCTTTTTCCTTCTCATGTTGGATAAACATGTTGATCATAGATCTTCATATATTGATTATAATTATGAATATGATTTAAGGTACACTTGTTTTTCTTTTATTTCCTTTTCTATTATTTCTTCCTTCTCGCTTTTCAGAAGAACATGATGAATCTAAATAGGATGATTATAATTATAATGATTTCAATTTAATTTAAGATGGTGATGAATCATATCAGATTTTGATGATGATAATGGTGGCATATTTAGTGTGGATCCTCACAACTACTCTTAACCATAATTTGTTCCCACCCAAAACCCATGTCTTTCTAAGGCTTTGAACCCTAGAGGGATGTCTCATCTTGTTGCAACCCTGGCTTGTGCTCCTATATTTGAATGTACTACACTTGGCTCGGCCATATGCATTGAGTGAAGGAAAGGCCCTTGGGACCAAAACCGAGGTATTCGTAGGGGGACCTGTTAGCGATTATTTTTGTCATTAGGCACAGAAGCACCCAGGTTGCAGATTGCACACAAAATGTCCAAATGCAGCAGCAGAAGGACCAGGGTTCATAGTAGATAGCTGAGAAGGAAGTGGACGGTCAGGATCTCACAGAGAAGATCGACGAAATCTCGTCTGTCGTTAGATCTCGGGAAGTTGCGCAAAGTTTAAGTCCTGGAGAGCAGAGGAGGAGTCCCGGAGGAGTCATCGGGATATTAGAGTCATCGAGGTTTAAAAGATCGAGAGAACTGAGACCCTTTGAGTCTCGAAACTCCAACGGGGAATCTCAGTCGTTGATCTCAACAGGACACGCGTCAGACATCAAGCGAAGAGTTGGGGTTCAGTTCATCGGAGAATCAGGGTTTTCAACGACATGAAACTCTTGCATGTAGGAATCGCGATCCGTGATTTCCTGATAGGATCAGAGCCGTCCAACAGCAGTGACACGTGGTGCGCGAGTAGGCTCCTCGCCTTTTCGCCCATCGCGACTTTGAAACAGAAGATCTAGCTCTTCCCAGCCGCGAGACGCGAAGTGCCGAGGGCATCCGGGACTCGGGCCCACAGTCCTGATGAGATAATCTAGGCCGTCCGATCTAGATAGACACCTGGCGTGAGATTAAGCCGTCTCGGTGTTTCACCTATCGTGACATCAAAGTACAAAGAGAATCTCCATTACTTCGTGATGCACGAAGTGCCGAGAGCATTCAGGGCTGGGGCCCACAGTAGCAGGAGAAGAGTTCAAGACCGTAGGATCTAGAGGGGCGCGTGGCGCTATATTAAGCCATCTCGGTGTTTCGCTCCTAGCAATTAAAAGAAGAAAGGATTTATTCCTTTCATTTGCGAACGCCAAGAGAGATTTGGGATAAAGCGCGGGGTCACAGCCCACAGTCACTTTAAGAGAAAGAGTTGTGCTGAAAGGGACCAAAGGCGCCTAGTCCAGTCTTCGAAAGGATCATTTCGATCTACAGGTACCATCTAATGTGATCCCGCCCTCGGCCTTCGCCTGGAATAAATAAAGACGAGAAGGGGTGGGTGAAACCTCTTCTCATGCATTAAGTTTAAAGTATGGAAGGTCTGGAAAACCGTCTGCCCGAGGAAGTCCTGTGCATCGATTTTCTCAAAGGAGCCATGCCAGAGTCTTCATCTCAACAGAGAAGTCTGCACATGCTATCCGAACACTTATTAGCTCAGCTACTCTCCTTACAGGAGCCATGCCTGGTTAAGGCGGCATTTGAAGATAGACATTGGTACGAGTTTGACTGAAAGGCCACCTAGCTTTGAGTGACTGTACACGCCTCTGTGAGGTGAAGTTTCCTGAGTATATAGACTCAGTTTTGGTATTTTGTAAACATCGATGGTAGAGCAAAGCTCCCAATTGTAATGTTTTAACAACTATTCTAGATTTTAGCTTAGGCACCTGTATACGAGATTTCTTGTTTTATGACAGACAGTTCTTCTTACTCCATCTAATTTTCATCTCATTGTTAAGAGAGCTTGTGATTGACTGAGTCACGTGAGTTATTGTGGTTATGTTATGATAAAAGATTTGTTGTTGCATTGCTGCATTCTCAGGCTTTGTGTTTGAATGTAAGATGATATCGCATTTAGACGTCTCCTTCCTCAGCCTGTTAGAAACCTGTTGTTTATAACAGACCCTCGCTTTCTCTTGTACAAGTCTTCCACCTGTTCACCCTTTACTACAGCTCACTGTTTGAAGTTTATGCAAGACGTCGTTTGCACATGCATACCTGGCCTAGTTTCAGAGTTGGAACGCTATTGTTTTGAGTTCCCTTCCATTCGATCACCCATCTATAAACAACCGTGGCATAAAACTGATGGGTGTCGGGCTCTGCTCCTGCAAGCAATCCAGGAGTGACTTTCAACGCTAACATTTCTGGCACCGTTTCCAGGGACGAAGTTGAATATTTTCCCTGGGCAAAACGACAACGATCAGCTGATTCTGAAGGTGCATCAGATATCAAAACTATTGAGATTGCTATTGTGCACCTGACGACTCCACTGTGACGACTCCACTGGGGAGAACCTGCTCTATTAATTGTGGCTTTCAAAGGCAGACATACACGGTCTCATCCACAACTGCCTCTAGCTACGCCTGAAACAAATCCAGAGGTAATTTTAAGAAAGGAAAAGGCCCCTAAAGAAGAATCTTCCACCGCTGAACCAGGTAATCCACTATCTCTTTCTGTAGAAACTCCATTTTCTTCTCCTCGGCTTCCCAGCAGCCCTGTTTCTGTAGTTTCCCATTTCATAAATTTTGGGAGTGTTCCTGTTGAGTTTTCCTCTCCTGGTCTGGTACCGGAGGGATGAGACCTTGTCACTTCCCTCTCCCCTGAAACTATACCTTGGCGTTGGGCCGGGACCACATAAGATCTCCCCGCTCCTATCTTTACTACTCCTGTCCAAAGAGAATCACCTGCTGACTTAAGCTCGTTAGACTTCTCCTTAAATCCCCTTTTGTTTCCCACTCCACTCCAAAACTCATTCTCAGTAGCCCCTTCACGAACTCCTTCTCCTCCAAATTCTCCTCCACCTAATATCCATATGGCCGGAGCAAATCCCCCCATGACCGAAATAGATGTCATCATAGCCACTAGGTACGCTCCCCTCATGCTACCACAACCTCTCAATAACATCCCAGTAGACGGGTACCTTAAACAACTGCCCAAGTTTACAGGCGAGGGGGACATAGCTGCATAAGAACATCTAGCATCCTTTTACACTTTCGCGGATGATAATGTTATCATGCACACAGACATATGGATGAGAATTTTTGTCCATAGTCTCCAAGGAGAGGCTAGAAAATGGTTCAAGGCCCTGCCTATTGGATCTATTGATGGGATCAGAGCTTTAGATAATGCCTTTTTTAGACAGTGGGGAGATAAAAAGGACTTCATGTATTATATGACAGAGTTTGGCTCGTTGAAGAGAAAGGAAGGAGAGTCTGTTTCTGACTTCTCCAAGAGATTTAATAAAATGTACAACAAAATTCCTACTGAGATAAAACCCTCTGAATCCTTTGCAAAGATCACTTACTCCAGTGCTTTTGATCCTGATTTCTGCCTACTGCTAAGGGAGAGAAGAGCTGCCA
>ML789569.1:567023-595750 GCA_009831015.1 Picea engelmannii
GGTAGTGCTCTTGTGCATTGAAAAATGTTGGAGGTGGATACTTCTGCATTTCACACATTAGCCAAGGAATTTCTCTCTTCCAATACTTTATATCATCATCATGGATTTATTTCAATGACAACCATCTACATATCATGATGCAATAAAATAACATGTTTCAACAAAACATAATACATATTACATTACAAGTAAAGCACATGTCATTAAGTACAACAAAAAATTAATTTTTTTTTTCATATATATTACAGCTACTTACCTCATGTATTTTCCAAGATCATATATAACTTGTTTGACATTGTTGTCAAAGTCATTTGGTAGAGATAGAGGTAGAACATACAGTAACAATAAAAATGAATCGTTACTTGTTAAAAACTAGACAAAAAAAATAAAAAAAAACTCAAAAAATGTATATGACCAATATATAAATATGATTACTAAAATGATTAATTACATTGATGAAGGTATGCCAATCATGTGTTTTTACCCCGCGAAATTCACATTTCTTCGCTAAGATATTCTTTATGTTTGAACAAAAACATGTGGGAAATTTAATTTTTTGAATGACCTCTTTTACACCATTGTTTTGTTGCTTTGTTAATAACCATAGAAGGTTATTTTGGTCTCCATTGTTATTTGATTGGATCACACTTTGCATTGCATGATTGGTTTCCCGAATGTCATTACAAATTTTGGCAAATTTTTTTTTATCCATCCTACCATCTATGATTCTCCATAATGTTTCTTTCACATTCTTCCCAATATGCATTGTATCAAATAAATGAACTATTTTTAGGTCCTTGTAGTAAGGGAACCTCATGAATTGAGTGGGATAACATTTCATTCCTCGTGGAAGCCCATTATTACTATCCTCACAACGACGACATTGATGAAGCATAAAAAAAAATCAGAACACTATTTATCAAATGCAGTAAAATAAAATGAATAATTAAAATAAAATTTCAAAACATGATTCCATTTACGATACATAGACAAAATGCGTACCTCGAGTATTAAGTATGTCATATGCCAACTTCCATAGGTGAGGTGTCATTCTTTGTGGTTTTAGTCCAGTCTCTTGTTTCCCATTGAAAAGATCTTTTTCAGTGGTACGACACTTATGGTTCTTGAGAGGAAGTTTCTATACTCATCAAACACCTCCTTTCCTAAACTTTTTGACCGACGAGATTTCATCTTAGGATCACAAACTGGACATGCAAATTTACCCTTTGTTTGAAGAAATGCAACCGATGGATTAATGTGAATTATTAATATACAAAATGATTATTTAAACAACATCCATGATATATTCCATTAATTATATACTATTCAAGAGTGCAATATGGAATGTTACATACCACAAAAATGTGTTAGTCCTAGGGCATCATGAATTGTCCATAAAAGTATTCCACGACATTGAAATCTCTTCTACCCAATTGGTTTACAGATGTCATACATAACGATGCCCTCCCTTAACTTTAGTAGATCATCGATAAGAGGCCTGATATACCCATTCATATCTTTAACTTGGTACTTACCTAATTGTTTGAAATTACATGGAATTACTACCATGGTATGTATATATATGTAAATAAATAAATAAAATAGGTTATGCAAAAAAAAGAGAAAAATGAAAAATTTAAATTCGAAAAATTAATGTAAACAAATACTTGGAATAATCATTGTCAAAATTATGTGCTCCCTCTTTATTGACATCCAAGGAGGAATGTTATTGTTGATAACAAAAATAGGCCACACTGAGTAAACAGACTGAAGCTCTGCAAATGGATTAACGCAGTTGTCAATGAAATCCTAACATTACAAGGTTCATCTGTAAATTCTATCCATTTTGCAACAATTTCTTTAAATGCATAACCATCTGCAGGCATTCAAAGAATGCCATCTTCAATTCTCTTTCGTGCTTGGTAATCCATAAACTATGTTATGCTTTGGCACCTGAATAGTCACTGCAAACGTGGAATTATGGGAATATGTCAGAGAACCTTTCGAGGGACCATTTTTGTTACTTGATCAGTTCGATATCTACTGATACCACATACCGGGCATTTTTTTTCCAACACATGTTGTCCATAATATATAATATGATCATCAGGACATGCATCTATACTTTGATACTCCATTCCAATGTCTTTCATAATGGCATGTAAATCTCGAGATGTGCAAGGTAAAATATTTGACGAGGGTGACAAAAATTCACCTAAAAATCTAAAACATAAAAAATAAATAGTTAATGTAAAGAATAGTAAATGTAAATATTGCATTTTTATTTTACACATTAATTAACAATAAAAAAAAATGGGGAAAAGTCAACCTTTATGTAGATGTGATGAAACATATTACATACCTTAGGATCTGTGTCATACAAGTGTTCGAAAAATGATCTGTAACCTTTAAGTTCACCAACAACAATGTAGTGAAGAGAATATTTTCTCTTGACCCTTTATAAATTTGTTTATTTACCTTTTCAATCAGAGGTTCATCATAAATACCATCACTATTGTCCGCATGAGCCTCATCTGGAGGACTGAATAAGTCTTGGATCATTTGATTTGTCCCATCACCTTGAACTATGTTATTATTGTCATCTACTTCCATGGGATCATTAACTTGATCTTCATTGTCTGCTTCAAGTTCTTCATTGTGTACAACATCATTTCTACTACTACTTGGTGCTTTGTGCATAAAGTTAGGGGACAAATCTAACTTTATAATTACAAACAATCATGAAAAATTAGTGTATGTATAAAAAAATATAAAAGTTTGAGAATACAATAAATATTAAAACAGATAATGAATGTATATATAGTTAATTACCATGGGATGATATTCATTTGATCCACCATCCATGTGCCCATATTTTCTACAATGTTTTTTAGTTGTTTCTATTAAAACTCTTTCGGGACGTCTAGTACAACAATTTTTGCAAGGGAAATAACATTTAACGTCACCCTTTTCACCCTCTTTAATTTTTTTCCCACCTCTAATGTTTTATGGCATTCTTCCCCACAGACATATACTGGAAAAAGTACTCGTTTTTTGATCTCCAAGAAGACTGGATTATACCCTTTTTGAAGTGTCATTATTATAGAAAACTTTCTGCAACATCCGTAAAATGCAACATATTTATAGATTTTATAACGTCTCAATTCCAATGATCATTGACCAAGTCAAAGTTGACTTAGTCAAATACTAGCTGATCGTTGGGATAGGTAAAACCTAGTTTCCATAACGTCGCAAGTGCGATGAATATTTTACCAATGTCACAAGAGAGATGAAAATGCAATTTCGTCGCAAGAGCGACATATTCCTACCTTTGTGGAAAGAACGACATGTTTTTGTAGTACATCACAAGAGTGACATTATCTGGCAATATGGAGAAAAAAATTAAAATTTCCTCTATTTTTCGACAGCATGGCCAATTTTTTCCATAACGTCGCAAATAGAACGTCGAAATTTTTCCAATATGTACTAGTGTCGTCAAGCGAGAAAAGGGAAAAATGTGATTCCACGATAAAAATCACAGAGCAAGTGGAACGAAAAATTCAAGTTTCTTGGGTAAGATCGCAAGGCGATCTCTCCCAACGCAGGGAAGAATTCCCTCGATTAGGATGCAGAGAAATTGCTGCGAAAATATTTTGTAAGAGACGCAGAGGAATATCACTGAAAATTAAGGCTGGGTAATGAAACAGATGCAGGTCTTAGTTCCCAACCATTAGGATAAAAAGGAATGTAAGGATTAAAACAAATCAACATAGATAAGGAAATGGAACACATGGTTTACGAGGGATGGGAAGCCAATAGATTTTCCCTGGCTGGGAATAATGCATGCAAGGCACAGAGATAAAAACGAGATTTAAAAGCTAACCACATCAAGAATCTTGCCCAATTAATATTAGAAATCCATTTCAGTTTCCATTGACGTATTAATCTATGTACAAATTCTAACTAATTTACAACTTCAAATTTAAACATGCGTACCGTGACCGTCGGATGGACTTCTTGATGATCTTCGACTATTGGCATTCCTCCCTTCTCTTGCTCTCTAATCAATGAGACCTCACCAGTACCTCCCATCCAACGCTAGGGGTACTCTTCTTCCCCCTTAGCCCCCCGAGCCACAAAGTGGCCACACATGAAAAACAAAGAAAAGTTAGCTCCCAGCTCGCCTCACAAGGTTGAGCTACAACACTCTATTTGAGTTGGGTATCCCAACTCCCACAAGAAAAATCAATCAAGAAAAATACAACAGCATAAACTTACACATACCAGTCGTGATCCCTTCCTCCTCTTTGCCATTAATTTTATAGATTTATTCTTAGTGACACTTCCCATTGCACGTTAAATTCTTTTTTTTTTTTTTAATTTAATTAGGAAAGACTCTCCCCTGTACACTTGTCACCCAATCCCTTAGTTGCACTAGAAATTCATTTAATTAATTAAATTAATTTTCCAATTTCCCTCACCCAACTAAAAGTGTTCCTAAAAATGATCCTTGTTGTCCCTTTATTCCCTCAATTTCCTTTAATAAATGACGCCTTTCTTAAAGCTTAGTTGAGTTTTATTTAGGAAAGTTCTCTAGACTAGATTCATTTCTATGTTCCACATTCCTTTTTGCATTCATTTCCCCTTTTTGTCTAAGTTCCAAATTAGTATGTCTTGCACATAAACACTAATTAAATCTTAGTTAAATTATTTCTCCTTTAAATTCTTAATTTGATTTTTCTTCATCCCTATTTTATTAATTTATTAATTAATTTTTAGTCCTCCCACCCTATTTAGACCTCGGCTTTAATTTCAACTAGGCTTAGCATTTTTTTTTAAGAAAATTTTTATAATTAATAAACTTTACTCATACAACATTTATTGTAAGGCTCACCTTGTCAAAATAAAATATTTTTTTCTAGGCACATAGGTTCATTGACTCACCAATGTTAAAAATCGTGACATGCCCTTCAAGACGCACTACATGCTCCAAGGGTGCCTCTTGCCCTTTATTCACGTTTCATTTATGCGACATGCCCTTCAAGACGCACTACATGGTCCAAGGGTACCACTTGCCTTTCGACTGATTTTGGTAGACATCCAACCCTTGGACTCAATACTCCATTAGGAAACCTTGTGGGAGAGTAAAGGCCTCTAAGGAATAAGGACCCTACCTTACTGCGTGCCCCTTAGAATCTTCGTGAGTGACTATCTCAGTCTGCCCTCATGACATCGTGGATCTCTCGAGCTAGGTAATCGTTAACCTACAATTTTATCCATGGAAGGAGTGTTAGTAGGTTGTGGCAGGGTTGCAGCCACACCTCTCCCTCAATATCTTTGGTTGTCATGCATGGCCCCTTTACTCCTAGTGTGAGTCTTATTAGAAAACAATTGTCAGCCTGCATCCATCAACGAAACATGTCAACAATCTATAAACAACATCATAATATACTCGATCATAGGTCACATATGCATAAAAAAAAATACCCAAACCATATACGGTCCACTCCCTGACTTGATTCGGGGTCCAAGTAGGTCCATGGATTCCATTGACATCCTCAATATGTCAAGAGTCCTACACACTTAGGAGAAACTAGTCAATAGCACATGTCTATACATAAATAACATAACATAACACATAATCCACAATCTCATCATCATAATCCATAAGCGAAGCAAAAAATCATATCATGAACCGGATCACTTGCACGCAAGTGTCCTCAAAGAATAAGTCACATCAGGTGCGCGCAAGAGCAAGATGTTAAATACACCCCCTCTTGTTTTAAACTTCATTCTGAAGTTTCACAATATACAAGTGCAGAAATAAAGTATCTGACAATATCTAAATGTCTAGCTATCAAACAAAAATGGAAATTGTTGGTGCATATCATATGTGTTCTCCTAGGTAGCCGAATGTAGACTATAATTGTCCCACTGGAGCTTGACCTGATCAATCATTCGATGTTGTACCTATCAAATGCGATGGTCCAGAATGTGGATTGGCTTCGTCATGAGTGCACCCTCATCTGATACCTGCAAAGAACTCATTTCAATCACATGTATAGGATCTCTAACATAATGTCTCAATACAGATACATGAAAAACATCGTTCATACGCCTCAAAGAATCAAGTGAGGCTAGTCAATAGGCCACAGGCCCCTTCCTTTCCACAATCTCGAAAGGTCCCATGAACCTAGGAGAGAGTTTAGCCCCCTTTCCAAACTTGATCGAACTCTTGTGTGTTTTCACTCGCAAGAAGACTCGATCACAAACTTCATAACTACAGTGAATGCGTTGCGCATCAACATAAGTCTTATGTCGATCCTATGCTTCCTTGATCCTATTTCTTATTGTTTTCATTTGATCTTCCATTTCTTGGATCGCTTCTAGTTCTACCAGGACCCTATCCTCAAGTCAATCCCAACTCAAAGGTGTTTGACATGGTCGCCTGTAAATAAACTCGAAAGGCACCATCTTAATGGTGATTTTATATTTGTTGTTGTATGCAAACTCTACCAGTGGAAATAACTCTTCCCAACGTTTTTTTTGGTCCATCATGTACATACGCAACATATCCTCCAAGGTTTGGTTCGTTCTTTCTGTCTTCCCATCTCCGGGTGATATGCGGTACTAAAGTTAAGTTGGGTTCCCAAGGCCTCTTGGAAACTAGTCAAAAATCATCTTGTAAACACCAATCCTTGATTGGATATGATCCTCCTAGGCACACCATGCAATCTCACTATCTCGTTGATAAAAATTCTAGCTATGTTTGGCACCTGATACGTCGTGCGTACATGGATTAAATGTGCACTCTCTATCAGAGTGTCAACCACCATGAAAATCGAGTCATACCTCCTTGCCGTCAGCGATAATCCAACAATGAAGTCCATCGAAATGACCTCCCATTTCGACTCCGGAAGAGCGTGTGGTTGTAGTAATCCTGCCAGATGTCTATGTTTAGCCTTCACTTACCACGTAGTTGACTATGTCTGCCTTCATTCCTCTCCATAAGAATAAGGGTTTAAGGTTTTCCCTCATCTTCGTGACTCCTGGATGAGTCATGTACACTGCTCTATGAGCTTCTCTTAAGATCAAACTTATCAACTCATCATTGGGTGGTACATAAATCCGGTTATTATATTTCAATAATCCATCATTGTCCACATTAAATCCCTCAAATTTTGGTACTAACATGGTGTCTTGTCCAATAAATTCCTTAACCTTTTTATACCAGTCATTGTCACGTTGTATAGTTAGACTATTTTCATGTAGATTTGTCTGAAGAGGTATCACTGAACATATGTGTGGTCTTTGACTTTGTTCACAGTTCCTTTTATATAGGTAATCTCAAAATCGTACTCGTTAAGCAATTCTGACCAACGCCTTTGCCATGCATTCAAGTCACTTTGCGTAAAAATGTGTTGCAAACCACAGTGGTCTTTTTTTAGTTCAATTTTTTGTCCAATCAGGTAGTGTCTCCATACTCTCAAGGCATACACAAGGGCTAATAACTCCAAATCGTTCGTCGCATAGTTATTTTCATGCTTTCTTAACTTTCTCGAGATGTAAGCGATCACTCAACTGTCTTGCATCAAGACTCTGCCTAAGCCTTCCTTGGATATGGTAGTGCATACCAAGAAGTCCTCGTCCATGTTAGGGACTTTTGGTATTGGCATTGTCATCAACATCTACTTGAGCCTTCGAAATTCTTTCGCACATTTCTCGTTCCACACAAACTTCTTGTTCTTCTTCTGCAATTCCATAATCAGATTTGCTATCTTCAAAAAACCCTTGACGAACCGTCGATAATATCCTGCTAGACCCATGAAGCTACGTACTTCGGGTACATTCATCAGTGAAAGACATTCCATAATAGCCTCTACCTTCGTTGGATCCACAGTGATACCTTCGCCAGATATGACATGCCCTAAATAATGAATCTTCGATTGATAAAAAGAGAATTTCGACAGTTTCCCATATAAATTGTTCTCTCATAAACACTGTAGTACCAAGCAAAAATGTTCGTCATGTTCTTCCATCATCCAAGAATAAATAAAAATGTCTTCAATGAATAGTTGAACAAACTTTTACAAGTATTTGCAGAACACCCCATTCATCAAGCTCATGAATACCCCTGGGGCATTTGTCAGTCCAAACGGTAAAACAATAAACTCGTAATGCCCAAAACTCATCTTGAATGTAGTCTTAAGAATGTCTTCCTCCTTGATCCGTAACTCATGATACCCTGATCTCAAGTCGATCTTCAGAAACACCGTCGTGCCCTTAATTTGGTCAAACAAATCGTCTATTCTGGGCAACATATACTGGTTCTTGATCGTTGCCTTATTCAATTGACAGTAGTCAATGGAGAGTCTCCATGACCCATCCTTATTTCGTATGAAAATAATAGGTGCACCCCAAGGCGATACACTTGGACGTATATGTCCTAGGTTTAGAAACTCCTTCAGTTGCATTTTCAACTCTTGTAACTCAGGGGTCGACATCCGATAAGGCATTCTTGCTATCGGTTCATTTCCTGGTTTTAGTTTGATGGTAAATTCCAATTCCCTCTCAGGCGACAACCCTAGTAACTCCTCTGGGAATACGTCTACAAATTCTCATACTACCAGAAGGTTTTCCAGTCCTTCTACCATGCCCTTTTCATTCAACACAAGGATCGCATATATCTTGCATCCCTTATGCATGCTCTTCCATAACTGTAGGGACGAGATGAACCTTAGGGAAACTCCCTGGTTTCTTCCTACAATCACTCATCTTTGTCCCTCGTCGTCGATCAAACTCAACCATTTCATCTTGTAGTTGAGTATCGCATCATGCAATTCCAACCAGTCCATATCGATCATGACATCATAAGATCCTAAGATCGTGATGTATAGGTTGGCCTTCATGACGAATTCTCCCAAGTTAAGGCTACAACCCGTAACCTTTCCTCCAACAATCTGTTTAGCTCCTGAAGCCATTTCCACGTAGTTAAACTCATCATGTTCGACTTCATTTACCTTAATTATTTTTAGTGTTGCACCAAAAATAAAACTCTTTGTAGCACCGGGATATATAAAAATACTATAGGTCTTGTCAGCGATGGTACCTGACGTCTTGAGCACAGTAGACTAGTGCTCGGCCTAGAAGTTATTCATCACTACATGAATTTGATGGGCCTTGCCCAAATCTCCTACGATAGTGTGTTTGTTTGATCCAGCTACTCTAGCCCTCTCAACTTGGCAGTCACGTTGGTAATGTGGCTCTCCACATGTCCAACACCCAGTCTTCGGTCCAGTGCTCCTGGTCCCTAAAGTAGAAGTTGAAGGCCCACCAGCCTGTAACCCTGGTCTATTCTGTTGAACAGGCCTGAACTGTTGTTGATGCAGTCGATGCTGTTGCTGGTGTTGTGGTCCTCTATAGGGAGTCTTTTGTTGAGGCACCGATCATCGTGGTGTCATGAACGTGGATCCACTTAGTGTGCCTCGATACCCTGATGGATGTCTAGTCGGTGTTTGATGTTACTCCATACCATCTGTCACATGTCCCGTCGGTCTCGCAGGAGTCCTTCTCTGACCCCCGGTGATCAACTCTTCCTTATCTATGAGGGCCTTCTGGACAACATCATGAAACTTCTGAGGCATTAATATCCTCACTTTTGCACAAATGTTGACATTAAGGCCGAACACGAACTTGTTGACCTTAAGCTTCTTAGTGCTCAGATTGGAGCATACCTAAGCATCTCCATGAAACGGGCCCCGTACTCAGGCACCGTACGACCGCCCTGTCATAAGGTGTTGAACTCATTGAGATAATTCTCAATGAATTCCTCAGAAAGATACCTCTCTCGGAACTGCTCCTCGACAATTCCCATGACACATCTTCGACGACCATGTTTAGTTGTGGTAGGAGTGTCTTCCACCATAGAAGAGTGCTCCCCTTCAGCTAAAATACTGCCATGCAAACCTTCATTTTGGAGGTATAATCGCAAAGTGCAAAGAACATCGCCATATTCTTCAACCATGCCTCGGTGGATGCGTTGTCCGTTGCACAAAAGAACTCAGGAAACTTGAACTTTTTGATTTCTCAGTGAATGCTACCAGTACCGACTAGGGTGCGTGGTGGAACCTCAGGGGGTATCGATGCCCTAACCTCATCTCTATCCAAATGGATAATCAAGGCCTCTGACATCCTCAGAAAGGACCTCATCAACCCAACCACATCTCCCATAGCTATTTGTTCCTGCCCGATGATTTGTTCTTCTCCTTTGGGGTTAGACCCCTCTGGCGTGGATGCTACTAGAGGTGTCGCGCCTCCTTCCCTAGCACCATGTCGTCTACCTCTTCGGCTTCATCTAACCATGATTACTTGCACGAATACAATTTGAATTTAAGTAGTTGATAAATTATTAATCAAGTGTTTATGCAGTGGAAGGAGAAATGTTCCCAAGTCAAGTTTTGAACCTGCTCTGATACCATTTGTAACATCCCCGCTGTTACAACAACAATGCGACATACAATAGGTAAAAATATTGGTGTTAGGAATTAAACATCACATTTAATAACAACATCATTGACAATCATCTGATATATTAATGAAACATTATTAACACATTATCGATATTTCACAACATAAAGCTGACTCAACATTGCAAAGAATGATGATACCCATATCGATGTGTTATCACAAATAAACATCATCCCATAACCATTACCTTCTTTAATTAAATAAGATGCATAATAGCACGAATCATAAATCACTCAATTTATCTCATAAGGATAATCATAAGATAACATCAAGATAACATGAGATAACAGAACGCTACTTAAGGATCATAAAGATAAACATAATGATGACATAAGATATTACCCGCCCAACCTACCCTGCAAGGTTAGGACCTCTAGGACACATAAGCAACACTCAATCCCAGGTTCCAATTGATTTTAACCATTTAAGGTCTCAAGGTTGGCGATTGTTCTAAGGAAGAAGGAGGTGTGTACATCCCTCTAATGAAATCAATCCAAGCAACTATCTAAATCAATAGAGTCTACTATCATCGATCTCATCAATCCATCAATTCTAAATATCAATTAATCAAGGCACAATAGTAATCATTCACATAACATAATAGATCATATTAAATCCGAGGCGCAAACATTTATCAATTATTCGAGGTGCAAGGCCCAGTCACAAAATGCAGTCATCCATCATAATAAATTTTCATTACGCACTAGAAGACTAAACTCTATAACCATCATTTATTGCATAACCAGTTGCACAAGAAGTCCAAATCTAAAACCATCATTTATTACATAACAACCATTTGCGTAAGTGACTCAAAGTACCTTGCTTAATCAATCCTTTATAACCCAACCAAGCCTAAGTGTACAACGAACCTTTAAAGAAAACAGTTTTCAAGTCTCTTTTAAAGAACTAAACTTAATGAAGCAATATATAAATGAATATGAGGGAAACCATTGACACTTAACAATAACACATTGGTATAGTAGAAATTAGTTTAATCCATTTCAACAACCCTTAATATAATTATAAGGACAAGGGAATAAAATAAAAATTCATGTAATGCTATACGGATAGGATTAGAAAGTAATTGTCTTGAATAGTCAACTAGAGAGAGACCCAAGGGACAATTGACATACAAATTCCTAGTATAAGTTCCTTCACTAACAAGTCGAAGATAAGGTAATTGAGTAAACATTCCCTCGATGTACATAACATGGCACAAGTAAACTGATGATTAATTGATTATCCGTCCACATTAGTCTTAAGGCGCACAGAGACAAAAGTTTAACTATTCTTGAAGAAGAACATAAAGCATCAATGAGAGAAAAAGCGTTGAGAGACTATGACCAAAGCATTAGTGAAAATGACAACCAGGAGAGCATAGCATTAAAACTCATTCGCGTTTAATTTGGGTTAGGTAGTACCTTTAAGAACATCAAGCAGGTTTTATTTATGAAATCCATAATATGCATTCCTCTTAGTTAAACATGTAGTAATAAAATTTGACCCGACCCATGTCTTAGCTTACAATATTGGAAGTTCAAAATATTTTGTATGAAGTAGCGCACACGAAATGCCTTCTCAAGGATCTTGAGTGCCAATTAATCCATAATATCAATAATAAGTTTTGTTACGAGATACTTGTCTTAAATCGAAACACGGGTTGGATCTTATCAAGGATCAAGGAATGGTAGCTAGATAAAATAGTAGAAAATATAACAAGATAGCCCTAAACTCATTTCCGTCACATGCTTAGTAAATAATGAGTGATTTCAGAAGTTACACCTCGCCCAAATTGCAGGCATTCGCCACCAGGAGAGTTCTCACCTCAGATCAACTTATGAGTTTATTGTTTTTATTAGAGCGAGGTGTTATAATAACACAAGGGTCAAATTGAAGGTGACGATCGGTCAGGAAAGAAAGGAGGCTAACAACCCCGTTAAGGCAGTTAAAAGCCTGTCATTAAAGCAACTCATGAAAGGCCTTTAGTCTTGCGCCTAGCAAGGTGAAATTTCATTTAACTAGACAAGAAAATGACTGTCTCGCAACAATACTTCTTAGTAACTTCCCACCCGGAAGCCTGAAGGATAAATCAACAGGTTCTATTTTTGGAGCACACACTTTTCAAGGGAGATTGTCACGATTTAGTCAAAAGGAGTACGTACTCGCAATCAGGACGTAGAGCATAAATTAGCACCCAGGAAACTGGATTTTCATTGGGAGAGTTAGAAGGCTCTTCCCTTGACGTAAAAAACTCAGGTTGATCTGAGCCCCTGGGGAGGCCCTGAAGAAGCTGGTGTGAAAATCTTAACCCATCAAATAAATGGTAGAAGAAACGCGACCATAAGTAATCCGCCAACTGGACAAGGGCGGAGATTTAAGAAACATCTAATCATTCAAACCTTAACATCAAACAATCCTGGGAAGTCTTAATCGAGTACCAGTAGGGTTATTTAGACCTGCCAAAAAAAAAAATCGTGGATCTTGATGCATTTCAAGGAAATCGAAACCATTTTGGATCAGATTAATCCAGGAGTTAAGCGGTTGGAACTTGGAAAACGAGAAAGGACACTCACCTACTCAAGTATGTAAGAGGATGCATTTCAACTGCGGCTCTAAGCCCCTGAGGCAAATAGCAATACGAAGGGACTGCCCGAAAGAGGTCAGTGTACCACTGACCAACGCGCAGCAAGTGATGACCGCCAATCGAGGATGAAGGAATAAGAGAGACAAGGACCAATAATTAGCCGAGCAAGTGGAAAGAAAACGCAGAGTTGTTCCAGGGCAAAAAATCGTCAAGCAAGAAAAGGGAAAAATGAGAGTCAATGATAAAAGTCGCAGAGAAAGTGGAACGGAAAAGCCGAGTTTTCTGGGTTAGATCGCAAGGTGATCTCTCCCAACGCAGGGAAGAATTCCCTCGATTGAGAAATTGTTACGGAAATGTTTTGTAAGAGACGTAGAGGAATCTCGCTGAAAATTAACGCTGGGTAATGAAATAGATGCAGGGCTTAGATCCCGACCATTAAGATAAAAAGAAAGGCAAGGATTTAAACAAATCTGCAAGGGAAGCCAGGATATTTTCCCTGGCTGGGAATAATGAATGCAAGGCACAGAGATAAAAATGATATTTAAAATCTAACTACATCAAGCAGCTTGCCAATTAATATCAGAAATTCATTTCAGTTTCCATCAACGCATAAATTTATATACAAATTCTAACTAATTTACAACTGCAAATTTAAACATGCGTACCGTGACCCGTGGATGGACTTGTTGATGATCTTCGACTGTTAACGATCCTCCCTGCTCTCACTTGCTAATCACTAAGACCTCACAGGACCTCCCAACCAACGTTAGGGGTACTCTTCTTCCCCCTTATCCCCCGAGCTGCAAAGGGGCCACACACAAACTAGAAAAAAGATAGCTCCCAGCTCGCCTCACAAGGTCGAGCTACTCTCTATTCGAGCTAGGTATCCCAACTCCCATAGGAAAAATCAGTCAAAAAAAATCTGGCAGCATAACCTTATGCATACCAGTGGTGATCCCTTCCTCCTCTTTGTCATTACTTTTATAGAGTTCTTCTTAGTAATACTTCCCATTGCACGTTAAATTATTTTTATTAAAATTTAATTAGGAAAGACTCTCCCCCATACACTTGTCACCCGATCTCTTAGTTGCACCAGAAATTCATTTAATTAATTAAATTGATTTGCCAATTTCCCTCACCCACAAGTGTTTCTAAAAATGCTCTGTGTTGTCCCTTTATTCCCTCAATTTCCTCTAATGACTCACCCCTCTCTTAAAGTTTAGTTGAGTTTTATTTAGGAAATGTTTCTAGACTAGATTCATTTCTATGTTTCACATTCCTTTTTTTGTCTAAGTTCCAAATTAGAATGTCTTTCACATAAACAGTAATGAAATCTTAGTTAAATTATTTCTCCTTTAAATTCTTAATTTGATTTTTCTTCATCCCCCTTTTATTAATTGATTAATTATTTTTTAGTCCTCACACCCTATTTAGACCTAGGCTTTAATTTCTACTAGCCTTAGCATTTGTTTTAAGGGAAATTTTATAATTAATAAACTTTACTCATACAAAATTTATTTTAAGGTTGACCTCATCAAAATAAAATATTGTTTTCTAGGCACATAGGTTCATTGACTCACTAGTGTTAAAAATCACGATGTGCCCTTCAAGATACACTACATGTTCCAAGGGTGCCACTCCCTTTGTTCACGTTTCATTTATCCGGTGTGCCCTTCAAGAAGCACTACGTGCTCCAAGGGTGGCACTCACCTTTTGACTGATTTTGGTAGATGTCCAACCCTTGGAGTCAATACTCCATCAGGCGACCTTGTGGGAGATTAAGGGTCTTTAAGGAATAAGGACCCTGCCTTATTGTGCACCCCTTAGAATCTTCGTGAACGACTATCTCAGTCTGCCCTCACGGCATTGTGGATCTCTCGAACTAGGTAATCGTTAACCTACAATTCGAGCCATGGTAGGAGTGCTAGTAGGATGTGGTAGGGCTGCTGCCACACCTCTCCCTCAATATCTCTGGTTGTCGTGCATTGCCCCTTTACTCCTAATGTGACTCTGATTAGCAAGCAATCGTAAACCTACATCCATCTACGAAACATGTCAACGATCCATAAACAACATCATAATATACTCGATCATAGGTCACATATGCATAAACAGAAATACCCAAACCATACACGGTCCACTCCTTAACTCGATCATGGGTCCAAAAAGGTCCATCAATGCCATCGACATCCTCAATCTGTCAAGAGTCCTACACACTCAAGAGAAACTAGTCAATATTACCTGTCTATAAATAAATAACATAACATAACATCATAATCCACAATCTCATCATCAGAATCCATAAGCGAAGCAGAAAATCATATAAGGGATTGGATCACTTGCACGCAAGTGTCCTTAAAGAATAAGTCACATCAGGTGCACGCAAGAGCGAGATGTTACAATGGGCATGGGATGCAAAGGGAGAGGGGGGAGAAGAGAGGGAGATAGGTGAGACCGAGAGAGATAAGCATGAGAGGGTGGGATGAGAGGGGAAAAGGAGAAGGATGTGAGAACATGTGAAGGGTAGATGGGTAGGGGAGGGTGAGAGATGATGAAGGGGAAGCTAGAGAGGAGGAGAGGAGGCAAGGGTGGGACAAAGGGTAAGGGGGGATGTGGTGGGATAGGTGAGGGTAGAGATGAGGGGTAGATGGGGTAGAGGGGCTGAAGGGTTTGGGAGAGGAGGTGAGTGAAGAGGGAAGGTGGATTGGTATGAATGGAAAAGAGAGAAGGGGAGATAGGTGACTCCAAGAGATAGGAAAAAAAGAGTGGGACATGGCTCGAACCAAGAGAGGTGGGAATCAGGGGGTGAGGGGGGAGGGGAAAAGTGGGAGGAGGTGAGAAGAGGTAGATCATTTCTAGGCCCTTGAGACACATACCTTCTTCCTTAAACCACCTAGTGGCACCAACATCCATAATAATAGGTTAATGATACTCTGAAGGGGCCATGTGTGGTTGTTTGAGGTGTCCTTCTTGGCCCTAAATGGATACAAGCTTATTTTAGGGCCTAAAGTTCATGTTTCCTCCCCTAGCCATGTCCAAGGCCCCAAGACCCATACCCATGCTAACTATCCCCATAAGAATATCAAGGATATTTTTGAAAGGTTCTTTATGGTGGGTCAACATGTTGTTGATGGCCCTAGATGCCTATAAGATTTCTTTGGCACATTCTTGTCAAACCCACCATGTGAATAGTTAGTCAAAAAAGTGTGTGTGCCCTCCATTTTTCTAAATATCTCTCAATAACTCTATTTTTGACATCACTTTTGTATAGGGTACACAAATCCATGGTCGATGAAACTACCAACACATATAGAGTCGACTATGCAGATTCCAAATATAATTTAATAAAAAAAGAATATGATTTACTATTTTTAATATATTTTTGTCTTGACATATATCATAATCCTAAAATAAATGCCTCTTTTATTTTAGTTATAATTTTTTATAAGTTATATGTTGCACTAATACACATAGAGATCTACAATCTAAAAATAAATAACATTTGTTTGATAATATTAAGATCCTCATACCATACACTAACACAAGGCCTTATAATTTCATGGATATAATGACTTTCCGAATTTAATATATATATATATTGAAAAAGTATCTATGCACAAGAACAATGTGTTCTCCACAATTCTACAAAAAAAAAATTAAGTAAATTTCACCATTAAGGTACTCAACACTTGCACTAACATAAACATATGCATTATATTTTGCATGAAAAATAACAAACAATTCTTAGAAAAACTTAAATTTCACATAGTTATACACAAATTCTATAGATAAAAATTATATATTTAGAAAGCTAATTCAATTTCCTACATTTCATAATTTTTTACTATATTCAAATTCATTGTACAAGTACCTCAAATAATCCCTCCAAGTTGACAAATCGTTATTTTTTCATGTTTACATTGTCACTATTGCATCATAAAAGACCATCATTAACTTGCACCTACCCTTGATTTTTTTAAATTACATATTCATAGTTATTTTAAAAAAAAAATTACATAATACTTATTAATTTTTCTAAAACCATTAAAAAAATTTAAAAAAATATTATAAAAATGAAAACCATCAAATAAGCTCAGCATTCACCAATTAAATATATCTAGTGAAATAAAAAAGAAAACATGCATAAAAAAGTTTTCACCAATTGAATATATCTAGTGAAATAAAAAAGAAAACATGCATAAGAAAGTTTTACATGCTTATAGTTTTTTTGGTTTTGTTTTGTTTTTTGTTTTTTTTTTATAATGTTTTACATAATGATTATTATTTTCTGAAATCCTTAAAATTAGAAAAGAATTATTATAAAAAAAAGACATGCATAAGAAAGTTTTACATGCTTATAGTTTTTTTGGTTTTGTTTTGTTTTTTTGTTTTTTATAATGTTTTACATAATGATTATTATTTTCTGAAATCCTTAAAATTAGAAAAGAATTATTATAAAAGTGCAAAACATTAAATAAAATACGTTCACATTTAACCATTCAAGATATATAGTGAAATGAAAAAGAAAACATGCACGGACTCGAGAGATGACCAATCAATTGGTACAATAAATTTTGGAACAACTACCAACCGTTATTTCAACGATTAAAAAAAGATCAAAAATATTTATTCTTTATGGTCGTAAATCATTGTAACCATTCAATTAAAGTAAACCGTGCATAAATACAAACATTGCGTTACAAAGTAAAAATTAGAATTCTTCAAATTAATACATGAATCTAAGTGATTTTCGAAATGGGAAAGCCTCCAAATCATTATATCTAATACTTAATATATGTGTTTCAATATTTTTTCTTTTATTTTTTTGACATTAACCATAATAAATATTTATATCCATATTCAACGTATTTATAATCTTAATTAATACATTTCCACATTATCAAATCCAACAATTACAATTATATTTTCATCAACTTAAAAATCAATAATCTTAATTAATACATTTCTTCATTATCAAATTAAACAATTACAATTATATTTTCATCAACTTAAAAATTATAATTGTAGGTTTACATTCTTTTCCTCTCGCAAAATGTTAGAACATTGAGATGATGATGATAATGATGATGATGTCACAATCAAGCCAACAACTATTTGACTCCTAAAGTCTATAGAAATATGCATACCTTATAAAGTGCTACTCAATTTTTAAAATAAACATATAGAAAAAATGCTCATGTTCTAGAAAATGAACATTCCAAATCTTCATGAAAAAAATGATATCTTTCTATATAAAACAAGTTTTATATTTTAAATCATTTACCTTGAAATATCAATGATACCATTTATATGCTCAAATTATGCAATCTCACATTTCACTATGTAGTTCAAAATTATACATCTTAAGAGACGTTAGTTGTTATACCAAAACATCATTTAAAATAATTACAATTATAAAAATAAAATTAAAAAGCCAAGAATCAAATAGACAAAAGAGGTGATAAGAGAGGAAATGTGGATGGCCATGGGATGTGTTAGTCTCTAATTTTTCTTTTGATTTAGTGAAAAACTCTAATCCTAAACCCTCCCTACCTACACTTCATTGTTTGCTTTCATTTGATTTTAATTTTTGTTTTCAGTTTATTATGTTTCACATTTTTATCTTTTTGAATAATTTATTTAAGTTTGGAGTTGTAAGACATGGTTTTAAATAATGTGTCATTTTATATGCTTGTTTGAACTTTACAATTTCAAATTATGCTAAGTCATTAATAGCGCTACGAGAATAGCCTTATTCCTGTAGCGCAAAGATAATCATGCCTTGATATGCACCCGTCACCCAGATTTCGTTATGATGACACATATCGTGGTTTGAGAGTGCACATGTGTCCCGCAATAGCTTTGGAATCATTTTGTGATTCAAACTGTTACATGATCGGATTGCTTTGTACCCGCAAATGACTCATTTCAAATCGTCGAATTCTCAACGATCATTATATTGAACCTGTCATTCTATGTCTAATTTTGCTGAATTTTAGGTGCATGTATTTGCTTAGAGGAACAGTTATATACTAACAGATTGCAGGTGGCAAATTCGGAATCTGAATTGTGCTAGTTATAGCATTATGTTTTGAAGGCACCTAAGAGGAGCGGACAGGTAGTTAGATTAGAACCCGAGGGTGTTGAACTCCTCAAAGCATATCCTCAGATGGCTCAAAGGTTCATAGATGCTGGGGGGTTTGAATTCCTTACCACTTTTCAAGGTTACGATGAGCAGGAGTTTGCACTCAACTTTGATTGTCATGAGGTGGAGATCGGGAAGATAGTGACAGAACAAACAATTGCTAAAGCTTGCAGATTGGTGGTTGGAGGAGAAAGATGGTGGAAGAAAGAGCATGTGGTTACAGAGTTTGTCAATCAATTCCTGCTTCTAGATAAGCAAAATATGAATTGGAGAAGGGGAGTCCCTCACAACTGGATTAGACAAGAGTGACATATTGTCCTGATCATAATTCACAAAAACCCTAGACTTGGATGATTCAATCCCTAAATCCTGATCCACATCCAAGCAAACAAAGAAAGGGCAAAGGGAAGAAGGCAGCCACACAGAAAAAAGAGTATCACAGTTAATGAATTTTCTATCAAAGAAAAAGTAGAAAGGGTTCCATTACACAGGAAAACAAAAGAAGACAAAAACTTGGGGAAGATACAAAGAAAAAGAAAATAAATTGCTCAGTATTCTATAAGACCTATAACAAGAGAAACCACCAGATCATCAAAGCTGAAGTAATGTTTTCTGATGACAAAGGCTAATATTTTGCAGAACCAGAAAAGCTACAGGAAATACTCTGTTTTTCCTGTTTTAGTCCTTATATTCAAAAGAAGTTTCTGAAACTATGGAGATGAATTTGTTAAAACAAAAAGAGTTTTTTTTTTTGGAAATATGCCCCTTCACAAAAACCTCTCTTGGTTTTTACATAGTTATCACATTTTAAGAGATTCAGATATATATTTGAGGCCTAATTTTTTGATAAAGCTACAAGAAATACTCTGTTTTAGTGTTTTTCTTCAAGAAAGGTTGCATAACAGCTGGAGAGGAATTTGTTGAAAATAAAATAGGGTTTTTTTGGAAACATTCCCCTTCACAAAAACCTCTCTGGGTTTTTACACAGCCATCACATTTCAAGAGATTCAAATTGATCTTTGAGGCCTATTTTTCTGCGATTTCATAATAAATAATTTCCTGTTTTAGTCAGTAATTTTGGGAGAAGTTGCAGAATAGATGGTGATGAATTTTTGGAAACCAAAAGAGGTTTTTGATGGGAATGAATCCCTTCACAAAAAAATCTCTCAGGTGTTACACAGATATCACCATTTAAGAGATACGAAGAGATTGTTGGACCCTATTTTTTAGGAATTTACCAGATTTGTTTTCCTGAAAAATCTCATGGTCAGCAGTTGACAAGCCACCTCATCAATTCGAATTGGAGATCAGATTGGATCTTCTCCTTGATTATTTGAAATAAGAAACTAAATATAGATGAGGAGGTTTCCAAATCCGTTTCTTTTGGATCTTGATAATTATGTATTTTTTTCTATATAAACTCTGTAGAATGAGAAGTTATAGGTGGAAAAATTGGAGATCCAGAGGACCTTTTTGTGAAACTCCTTGTAAAGGAATTTATGTTCTATTTGAAAATTAATAGCGAAGGAATATGGATGGTTAGACACTATTTTCTACTCTGTTTTTCTTTCTTCATTCTTGAATTCATTATTCAGATTGCAATGCTTTTGATTCTTGATTGTTAATTAATACAGTGAAAAATTTACTGTGGAAATTATTTTCAAGTTTTGATATCAAGCTAATAGTCTTGTTTCTTTATGATATTCTGAGACAAGAATTTATGTGAAGTTGACAAATTGAAGGCTTCATCTTCTCTTTTTATTATTGGTTTAATCAATCTATTTGTCTACCTTTTATTCAGTCAATGGGATATGCTATGTTCTGACTTTGATTTTCATGTTATGTTATAACCTTAAACCAGTTTTCAACCACCTTATTCAAAAAAACAAATTATAAAAACTTTCTAAACATTTTGCAATAAACCGATGATGCCCTAGCTTTCCCTTTCATAGTCATGTGCAACTTTAGGGACTAACATCTTTTGGCGTCGTTGCCAAGGATGGAGACACGGAGTATTTATCCCTAGGAGAATGACAACGATCAGATCCACTTCTTGATGGTGAACAGGAAGGGGACAGATACATGACTGTAGATCTTTCACCATGGCGAATCCACTGTCTAAAGATTAATAGGCGACTCCACTAGATCCAAGCATGGAATCCATTTTGGCTCAAAGGTTTTCTTTTTATGATTTTTCAGATGTCATTGGTTTTCCAAACTCAATTCCTGGCAGAGATGAATGGGAAGGTACCCTTCCTACATTTAAAGGCGGAGATTGGGAGGTTCTGGCTGAGCATCTGCTAGATTTTCATGAGTTTATTGATGAACGTCAGATTGTGCATGAGGATGTCAAGATCAAGCTTTTCAGATACTCATTGAAGGGAGCATCCCTTGACTGGTGCAGATCTCTTCCAGCTTCAAGTATTAACTCATTGACAAGTTTTCATAATGCTTTCAATACATTTTGTAAAGAAGATTTTTCAACTGAAAGTCTTTTTGAAAATTGTTGTGATATATTTGAGAAGCATATTCAACAGAAAGAAAATTTTCTTCTAATGGTAGGGATGAAAATTATGTTATTGGGGAAAATCATCAAGATTCAATTGATGACAGGGACAAAGATTACATAGTTATGAATGCATTAGATTTTGTTTCTGATGCACCTGTTGTCTTAGATCTGAATGAAAAAATAGTTGAAGAAGAGGTCTTTCCTCAACTCCTTCGAGTGGATTCCTATGATATGTTGTTACATGTGATTAAGGAGGAAAATCGAGAGGCTGTTCATCAAGAACAGATATATGAAGCAGCATATGGAAATGTTAGATTTGATCAACAAGTTTATGAGAACATTCTACCCATTTGTCATGTACAGTCAGAACCAATATATGGAAGTATCAAGCAACAAATAGAGATAACCATTTTCAGTTATCAATCTACTTCTTTTTATGATCCAGTATCCATTTACGTGGATTTATGTTTCTCAGAATATTTCAGCCTTGCTATTTTTGGAATTAAATCAGATGAGGGTTGTAGATACGTATTACAAATTAAAATTTAGTTACACATAAAATTCTTCTCTGATTTCTATCTGCGTTGAAAGAGCTTTGGTAAATGGTTTGATGTTATCATGGCTTCATTGGAAGCATGATGTGACATGATGAGATAGTTTTTATTGGTTAGAAGTAGGAATAGATAGAAGAATAAGCTCACCATCAAGTATGAGATTATTTTCAGTCTGTTAGTTTGCAGCAGAAAATTTGGCTTCAGTTTTGAAATAAAGACTCCATGCCCAATGCATATAAAACATTATTGACAGGGGTAATTTTGGCTTCAAATGAGGAGCAGAGTTGTAGAAGTTTGGGCCAAATTTGAATGATATTGACTAACTCCATAAACCAATGGACTAGGCACAACACAGAAAAATGTGAATGTTTGCAGAGACAAAATTTTGTAGGTTGCGTTGCATGGATGCACAGAGGAAAAGGCACAGTGGTCTGTTTGTTCTTGATGCCTCACGGGGAGAGCATCATCCCCCAGAAGGAGCCATTGTTAGTCTTTAATTTTTCTTTTGATTTAGTGAGAAACTCTAATCCTAAACCCTCCCTACCTGCACTCCATTGTTTGCTTTCATTTGATTTTAATGTTTGTTTTCAGTTTGTTATGTTTCACATTTTTATCTTTTTGAATAATTTATGTAAGTTTGGAGTTGTAAGACATGGTTTTAAATGATGTGTCACTTTATATGCTTGTTTGAACTTTACAATTTCAAATTATGCTAAGTCATTAATAGCGCTACGGGAATAGCCTTATTCCCGTTGCGCAAAGATAATCATGCCTTGATATGCGCCTGTCACCCAGATTTTGTTATGATGACACAGATCGTGGTTTGAAAGTTCGCATGTGTCCCACAATAGATTTGGAATCATTTTGTGATGCAAACTGTTACATGATCGGATTGCTCTGTACCCGCAAAGGACTCATTTCAAATTGTCGAATTCTCAATGATCATTATATTGAACCTATCATTGTCTGATTTTGCTGAATTTTAGGCACAGGTATTTTCTCAGAGGAACAGTTATATACTAACAGATTGCAGGTGGCAAATTCAAAATCTGAATCGTGCTAGTTATAGTATTATGTTTTGATGGCGCCTAAGAGGAGTGGACAGGTAGTTAGATTAGAACCTGAGGGTGCTGAAATCCTCGAAGCTTATCCTCAAATGGCTCAAAGGTTCAGAGATGCCAGGTGGTTTGAATTCCTTACCACTTTTCAAGGTTACGATGAGCAGGATTTTGCACTAAACTTTGATGGTCACGAGGTGGAGATCGGGAAGATGGTAATGCTGGTGACAGAACAGACAATTGCTAAAGCTTGCAGATTGGTGGTTGGAGGAGAAAGATGGTGGAAGAAAGAGCATGTGGTTACAGAGTTTGTCAATCAATTCCTGCTTCGAGATAAAAATCTGAATTGGAGAAGGGGAGTCCCTCACAGCTGGATTAGACAAGAGTGGCATACCATCCTGATCATAATTCACAGAAACCCTAGACTTGGCTGATTCAATCCCTAAATCCTGATCCACATCCAGTCAGACAAAGAAAGGGCAAAGGGAAGAAGGCAACCACACATAAAAAGAGTATCACAGTTAATGAATTTTCTATCAAAGAAAAAGTAGAAAGGCTTCCATTACACAGGAAAACAAAAGAAGACAAAAACTTGGGGAAGATACAAAGAAAAGGAAAATAAATTGCTCAGTATTCTATAAGACCTATAATAAGAGAAACCACCGGATCATCAAAGATGAAGCAGTGTTTTCTAATGACAAAGGCTATTATTTTGCAAAACCAGAAATACTACAAGAAATACTATGTTTTTCCTGTTTTAGTCCTTATATTCAAAAGAAGTTTCTGAAACTATGGAGATGAATTTTTTAAAACTAAAAGAGGTTTTTTTTTGGAAACATGTCCCTTCACAAAAACCTCTCTTGGTTTTTACACAACTATCACATTTTAAGAGATTCAGATATATCTTTGAGGCCTAATTTTTTGATAAAGCTACAGGAAATACTCTGTTATTTTTACCTGTTTTAGTCTTTTTCTTCAAGAAAGGTTGTAGAACAACTGGAGAGGAATTTGTTGAAAAAAAAAAGAGGTTTTTGTTGAAAACATTCCCCTTCACAAAAATCTCTCTGGTTTTTTACACAACCATCACATTTTAAGAGATTCAAATTGATCTTTGAGGTCTATTTTTCTACGATTTCATAATAAATAATTTCTTGTTTTAGTCAGTAATTGTGGGAGAGGTTGCAGAATAGATGGTGATGAATTTTTGGAAACCAAAAGAGGTTCTTTATGGTAACAAGTCCCTTCACAAAAACCTCTCTCACTTTTTACACAACTATCACCATTTAAGATATACAAAGATATTGTTGGACCCTATTTTTCAGGAATTTACCAGATTTGTTTTCCTGAAAAATCTCATGGTCAACAGTTGATAAGCGACCTCATCAATTCGAATTGGAGATCAGATTGGATCTTCTCCTTGATTATTTGAAACAAGAAACTAAATATAGATGAGGAGGTTTTCAGATCCATTTCTTTTGGATCTTGATAATTATGTATTTTTTCTATATAAACTCTGTAGAATGAGAAGTTATAGGTGGAAAAACTGGAGATCCAGAGGACCTTTTTGTGAAACTCCTTGTAAAGGCATTTATGTTCTATTTGACACTTAATAGAAAAGGCATATGGATGGTTAGACACTCTTTTCTACTCTATTTTTCTTTCTTCATGCTTGAATTCATTATTCAAATTGCAATGCTTTTGATTCTTTATTGTTAATTAATACAGTGAAAACTTTACCGTGGAAATTATTTTCAAGTTTTGATATCAAGCTGATAGTCTTGTTTCTTTATGATATTCTAAGACAAGAATTTATGTGAAGTTGACAAATTGAAGGCTTCATCTTCTCTTTTTATTATTGGTTTAATCCATCTATGTGTCTACCTTTTATTCAGTCAATGGGATATGTTATGTTTTGACTTTGATTTTCATGTTATGTTATAACCTTGAGCCAGTTTTCAACCACCTTATTCAAAAAACCAAATTATAAAAACTTTCTAAACATTTTGCAATAAACCTATGATGCCCTATCTTGCCCTCTCATAGTCAAGTCCAACTTTAGGGACTAACAGGATGCAAAGGGAGAGGGGGGAGAAGAGAGGGAGATAGCTGAGACCAGGAGAGGTGGGCATAAAGGGATGGGGTGAGAGGGGAAAAGGAGGAGGAGGTGAGAACAGGTGAAGAGTAGATGGGTAGGGGAGGGTGAGAGATGATGAAGGGGAAGCTGGAGAGGAGGAGAGGAGGCAAGGGTGAGCCAAAGGGTAAGGGGGAATGTGGTGGGATGGGCGAGGGTAGAGATGAGAGGCATACAGGGTGGAGGGGTCGAAGGGGTTGGGAGAGTAGGTGGGTGAAGAGGGAAGGTGGATATGTATGAATGGAAAAGGGGGAAGGGGGGAGAAGGGGAGATAGGTGACACCAAGAGATAAGAAAAAAAAGAGTGGGACATGGGTCAGACCAAGAGAGGTGGGCATGAGGGGATAAGGGGAGAGGGGCAAAGTGGGAGGAGGTGAGAAGAGGTAGATCATTTCTAGGGCCTTGAGACAATACCTTCTACCTAAAACACCTAGTGGTACGAACATCCATAATAATAGGCTAATGATACTCTAAAGAGGTCATGTGTGGTTGTTTGAGGTGTCCTTCTTGGCCCTAAATGGATATAATCTTATTTTAGGGCCTAACGTTCATGTTTCCTCCCCTAGCCATGTCCAAGGCCCTAAGACCCATACCCATGCTAACTATCTACATCATAATATCAAGGATATTTTTGAAAGGTTCTTTGTGGTGGGTCAACATGTTGTTGATGTCCCTAGATGCCTAGAAGCTTTCTTTGGCACATTCTTGTCAAACCCACCTTGTGAATAGTTAGTCAAAAAAGCTTTGGCACATTTTTTGTCAAACCCACCTTGTGTATAGTTAGTCAAAAAAGTGTGTGTGCCCTTCATTTTTATAAATACCTCTCAATAACTCAATTTTTGACATTACTTTTGTATAGGCTACACAAATTCATGGTCGATGGAACTACAGACACATATAAAGTCAACTATACAGATTCCAAATATATAATTTAAAAAAATAAAAAATGGTTTACTAGGTTTAATATGTTTTTGTCTTGACATGTATTGGAATCCTAAAATAAATGCCTCTTTTATTTCTTTTATAACTTTTTATCAAGTTATATGTTGCAGTAGTACACATTAGTACACATTGAGATCTACAATCTAAAAATAAATAAAATTTGTTTGATAATATTAAGACCCTCATACCGTGCACTAACGCAAGGCCTTGTAATTTCAAGGATACAATGACTTTCAGAATTATATATATATATATATATATAGAGAGAGAGAGAGAGAGAGAGAGAGAGAGAGAGAGAGAGAATCCTTGCACTAGAACAATGTGTTCTGTACACTTCTACAAAAACAAATTCACCATTAAGGTACTCAACACTTGCACTAACATAAACACATGCATTATATTTTGCATGAAAAATAACAAACAACTCTTAGAAAAACTCAAATTTCACACAGTTATACACAAATTATATATATATATTGAAATCTAATTCAATTTTCTACATTTCATATTTTTGCACCATATTCAAATTCATTGTACAAGTACCTCAAATAATCTCTCTAAGTTAACAAATTATTGTTTTTCCATATTTACATTGCCACTAATGCATCATAAAAGCGGATCATTAACTTACACCAACCCTTATTTTTTTTGAACTACATTTATGATTCCTTTTAAAAAAAATACATAATGATTATTAATTTTTTGAAAACCATTAAAATTAAAAAAAATATATTAAAAAAATAGAAAACATCAAATCCACTCCACATTCACGAATTGAATATATCTAGGAAAATAAAAAGGATAAGATACATAAAAATGTTTTACATATTTATTATTTTTAATTGCATATTTATAGTTTTTTTTCTTTTCATAAAATATTATGAAATGATTATTATTTTTTGAAATCCTTTAAATTTGAAAAGAAATATTATAAAAGTGCAAAACATTAAATAAAATACGTTCACATTCACCAATTCAAGATATCTAGTGAAATGAAAAAGAAAACATACACGGACTCGAGAGATGACCAATCAATTGGTGCAATAAATTTTGAAACGACTACCAGGTCTTTCAACAATCAATAAAAAACATTAAAAATATTTTTTTCTTTATGGTTGTACAAACATTACAAAGTAAAAATTAGAACTTTTCAAATTAACCAAATGTGAAGTCTTAAGTTTTTGCCTCCAAATCATTATGTTTATTATCATTATATCTATTACTTAATATATGTGTATTACTTAATATATGTGTTTCAGTAATTTTTTTTTATTATTCTTTTTACATTAACCATAATAAATATTTATATCCTTGTTCAACATATTTATAATCTTAATCAATACATTTCCACATTATCAAATAAAACAATTACAATTATATCTTTGATCAACTTAAAAACCATGATTGTAAGTCTACATTCCTTTCGTCCTGCAAAATGTTAGAACATTGAGATTGGAATGATAATATATCTTATGCACATTGTCATCCTAAATAAAGTGCTACTCAAGTTTTAAAATGAACATATAGAAAAGATGCTTATGCTCTAGAAAATGAACATTCCAAATCTTCATGAAGAGAATGATATCTTTCTAATGAACATTCCAAATCTTCATGAAGAGAATGATATCTTTCTATATGGAACAAGTTTTATGTTTCAGATTAATGATATCTTTGTATATGGAGCACGTTTTATGTTTCAAATCCTCTGGATGGGGTGCTTCCGAGACAATGATGTGCGCACAACACGAGGAGGCCACCTGACCAGGCTGCATGCCACTTGGCGTCTGTCCGACTTCGTCACCCCACTGCAGTCACCTCATGGGTTTAAACCTTCCGCCGCCACCCTCCATTCTCCATTTGAATCCCGCAAGCCACACGGATTGGAAGCTCTGTGCTATGAGAGTCTTCATGGCACCGTGCAAGGGGCTTCCTCAATCACATCTTCTCCAAACTGGCTTGCTTGCTCCTAAAGCTAAGCTTGGGCGCTCTTTTCCTCACTCGCCCCCTCACAATCCGTAGAACCACATCTCCCTAGTTCACCTCTTCCTCAATTTCGCGAACAGTCTCTGGTGCAACCTCCACTCAAATTCGAGGTTGCATTTGCGCTCCCTCTCTCCAGGCTCGCCGACCCTTAGAGTCTTCCCTCCTAGGGTGTCGCTAGCTCTAGTCATGCCCCGACTCAGAGGCAAGGAAAAATGAGGGGCCGCCTAGTATGAGGCCAGGGGAAGGAAGCCACCCACCCTAGACTCTCCCCCTGAAACCGTTTTCCCCCCTCCTG